>BPTQ01000001.1:308132142-308142477 GCA_019973895.1 Chrysanthemum seticuspe | reverse complement strand
TTAAGTACTTTGTTTAAGTGTTTTCAGTGTATGTGAATCTATTTCCAATAATCAATTTCAGTGTTAAGTAATCTTTTCAGTTTATGCAAATTTCAAGTTCAAAATTTCAATTTTAGCTTAAAGTTGTTTGTAGTTGATGTTATGGACTCATAAGCTCATATAAGCTCCTTATATAGCTTTTGTAAGCTTTTAGTAACCTAAAAAATCAGTGTAGAGTTATAATTCAAAAATACCAAAAAAATCACATAAAAATATATAAAAATGAAAAATTCAATGAAGAAGATGATCACAGCTGGAGCAGGGTGAATTCTGGATTGCCTTGGGTTTAGAAGCTTAGTGGTAAGCTATTAGGGTGGATCCTTGGTCCTTGTTCTATGTTTTCAGCAGAATTCACTTTGTAAGCATAATTTCTACTTATTTGCATTTTACTGTATATGTATGCTTTATGCTTTAATCTTCATGTTTTTATGTTTCTGTGGTATGTTTAAGTGAAATCAGTGCTTAAAATAGGTTGCTCTTTCATTTGAATTTGTTGTTGCTTAAAATCTTAATTTCACAGTTGAAATAGCATATCTGTCCTTTCTGTATTTCATACTGTTATTGTTGGTCTTCTATGCTTTTATGGTCTGTTATAATCATAAAATGAAGTTTGGAATCAGTGTTAAGATTTTAGTAAGTCATTTCCTTTGAAAATCTAGTATAACTGTTGTATAAGGTGTGTTTGTTTTGATTGTGTACACTGTGACATAAGGTGCCATTGTTGTTAACCTTGGTTTACATATATCACTTAAGGTCATTTTAGCTCAGTGCAACCTCAAAATACAGACCTTGTTTGATAAATAGTCAAAATAGCTTTAAATCTCTATTTGATAATTCACTGTTAGGATTTGAAATATAAATTTCATCACAGTAGTTGATTACTTGGTCATCTAGCTTAATTTCATCTCTATTTAGCTTAATATAACATAATCAGTAAGTAGAATCAATCCTAAGTTCATAAAAGTCAACTTGTTAGTGTAACTTAAAAAGTCAAATTTTCACTTAGTCATTTTTTGAATAAAATAGATAATTTTCTATAGGATTTAATTTTGAGTTTCATGTTTTATGCTTTTGGGATATTAATATTTAGTTGCTCATCTTTATCATAATAATTTTTATAATTTTTAGTTTGCTAGTTAAACTGCTTATTTCTTGGTTTCTTTTAAGCATTTTTCCAAAAACCTCCCCTGTACCAGTGGAGTTGATTGTATCTGCTTGATTTCACAAGCTCACACAGAGCTTATTAGTGAACCTCAGCTTGTGTAACTTAGCTTTTTGGAAAGCTCACCTAGCTGTCCCTTAGGTCCAGTGCTTATTTTTAACTTTCTAGCTTATTTGGTAGGACTGCTAGTTGCTTCTTGTTTGTCCCATTTCTTGTGTACACTGAACACTCAGTGTTTTACAAGCTTTTTCTCAAGCTCATTACAAGCTTATTAGTGGGCCCCATTGTGAGAATCTTGGCTTTTTGGAAACCTCAATAAGCCAGCTTCTTGTATCAAGGCTTATTTTTGGCTTTTGATCTTTTGCCCTTAGCTTAAATTGGCCTACAAAAAATGTGCAGGCCTGTTTGGTTGCTTGGTTTAGTATAAGTGCTTATTAGCTTATTTTAAGCTTTTCAGTGTGTTTCTTTGTGCCTTTTAGCTTAATTTAAGTACCTTTAGCTTATTTTCATCTTAATTCACTTTTGTTTCTTTTTGTTTAGCTTATTTGGCCACTTATTTTAGCTTGAAACATCAAAATAAGCCAAAAGCTTAAACTGTTAAGTTCTTAAGTTTCTAAACTGCTTATTTTCAAGTTCCAAAATTTTTGTCTTCATTAAAGTTGCTTATTTTCAGTAGTTAAATAGTTTTGTAAAAGAAAAATCACAAAAACATCATTTTAAAAATAGTGATAGTGTTTATTTAATATAAATTAGCTTTTTAATTTTCTTTTTCAGCTTATTATTAAGCACTTTCTGTTTTTATAATTTTATTAGCTTTCTGTCATCATAGGATAATTATAGAAAAAATTTCAGAATTTTCTTAGTTTGTTTAGTATTTATTAGAATTTAAAATAGTTAAAAAGTATTAAATAATTAATAATAAATAAATAAAAAACATAAAAAATATCTTTTAAATTTTAAATTAGTTTTCTAATATTTTAGATTTTTCTAAGTTAAAATTTCAATTTTCTAGGTTAATTTTATATTTTCTTGTATTTAAGTGTATTTTAAATAATTAATAAATAGTAATTAATTAATAATAAATAGATAAAAAGCATAACAAATATATTTTCAGTTTTAAAATAAGTTTTATAATATTTTAGATTTTTCTAAGTCATAATTTCATTTTTCTAGCTTTATTTTATATTTTCTTATATTTTAGGGTATTATTAAATAGTTAAAAATAGTTTTTAATTAATAATAATTAAATAAATAGTTATAAAAATAATTTTAATTTTCCAATAATTTTCTTTTATTATTAGGATTGTAAAAATATCATTTTCATATCCGTAGGTATTTTATTCTTTTAAATTTACATTTTATTTTATACGTTTACGTAAAATTTAGTAAACGTACGCATTTACGTTTGTTTAATCTGATTGTTGTGCTTTATAGTTCTGTATCCAAATACAATTCCAAACAATCAGTAGTGTAATTATCAACCAAAATCCTTACAGATCATTATCCTTAGTGATCATTCTACGTCTGAACGTTTTCAAGCAACATTCAACCTCCGTGGGACTAAACGACCCGGGAATCCACTAAATTCCAAGGGAAATTGTATTGAGTCCATAATAGTTGACTTTTGTTGACTAAAACCTTTGGTCAATATTTCTTGACTGTTTTGGAAGCGAATCAAATTTTGGCGCCGCTGCCGGGGAGGCTTTAGCGTGTTTTAAACATTTTCAGACCCATACTTGCACATATACCACCTTTTGTAAACAGTTTTTTTGTAAAGTTATCAAAATCAAAAAGTTCATTAACACTTTTCCTAAAGTGTTAACAACACCAAAAAAATATAAAACAACAAAACAATCGTAACGTTTTCTATCTTGTATTTTCTTTAAGGTGATTCTTAAAGAGATACGATTTGGTTAAACGAGACGATACCAAAAATATTGTCCAAAAGTATTTAAACCCTTAGCACAAATCCATACCTACGTCTTTTTAGTGGTACTTAATAAATACATAAAAATCAACCATCGCAAATCAAGGCAGAACACCTACCAACTGGGGGTGTGAACATTAATAAGTTCCCAATCTTAAAGATCAAAACTTACCTTTGTGTCCTTGTGATTTGGTGTACCTTTTTTAAAGAAGCCATTTCATTTGTGATTATTGGTTTAAGTTCACTTGTCGTTTTGCCTCGCATTTGTTTTTGAAAACTGATTTTTATACTTAGTGCATGCGCACTCGTTCTTCCAGCTCTACAAGTCCACTTTCAGAGCTTGCAAGTATTCCACGTAAACGTAGAGGACGTTCTGCTCCTTCAGCCGTGACTGAGGAACGTCTAGCACCACCACCCCCTGTCGTAATGGCAGAAGATAAACCGATGAATGAGCTTTTCCAAGCACCCATCGAGGGTTACGGAGATGCCATTGTTGTCCCAGCCATCGTGGCTGATACCTTTGAGCTCAAAACCGGGTTGCTTAATCTGGTAACCCAAAGCCAATTTTATGGTTTTGAGTGGGACGACCCTCATGCACATATTCGATGGTTCAACAAGATTGCATCAACCATCAAATACAAGAATGTCCCACATGAAGCAATTAAGCTTCTTCTGTTCCCATTCTCTCTAGAGGGACAAGCCCGGAATTGGCTTGAGAAACAACCCCCTCGTTCCATTGAGACATGGGAGGATTTAGTCACTAAGTTTGTTAACGAATTCTATCCTCCATCCCGAACTACAAGTCTTAAGAATGAGATAATGAAATTCACTCAAAGATTTGATGAATCATTCGGTGAGGCATGGGATCGTTACAAAGAGTTGCTCCGAAAGTGTCCGCATCATGGTTTTACCGAGTTAATGCAAATGGATACTTTCTACAATGGTCTGAACCAAACTAACCAAGACTCTTTAAATGCCTCCGCGGGAGGTAATTTCCTGAGCAAGACCACAAAAGAAGCCTTGCAAGTCATAGAAAACAAGTCCCAGGTCCGCCCTTTCCGAACAAAGACATATCAGTCTCAGTCTAATTCAGGACCTTCTACTTCATCTCATGTGAGTACATCTAGCACCGATGCTAAGATTGACAAACTCACGGATGCTATTCAGGCTTTGGTTCTTGCTAACCAAAAGAAAGTCACTTTCACACAGACACCATCACATGGTGAAGTGAAGAAAGTCGAGGTCTGTGTTACTTGTGGTGGCCCTCATGCATATTACAACTGTACTGCCACCGATGGTAGTCCGTTTGAAGCCAATGCTATAGCCGGTACTTTACATCAGGGAGGTAATCAATACCGTCCTCAAAAAGAACCAAACTACCGTGCTAATACTTATCAGGGGCCACCTGGTTTTAACCAGAATCATAACATGCAAAACCGGAATCAGAACCAACCTAGAATGAACCAAGGTTGTCAAAACCAAGGTAATTTCTATCCCGGACCAAATCAAGGTTTCCAACATCAAGGAAACTTTAATCAAAACAATTTCAATCGAGGGAATCAATTTCATGGAAATGTGAATCCTAATCAAGGAAATTTTCAAAATCAAGGCCCTAATCCGAACAATAGAGGCCAGAATTTTCCTAATCAAACTCAAGCCATTGTTCCAACTGGACCATCATCTGATGAGTTATTGAAGCAATTCATGAAATCCCAAGATGAAATGAACAGGTTGTTGGTCAGTCAGATCGCTGATCTAAAGAAGTCTTTAAATGATCAACCCTCGGGCTCAGGAAAACTTCCAAGCAACACGATCGCTAACCCGAGGGGCGATGCAAAGGCGATCACAACCAGAAGTGGTGTATCATACAATGGACCCGCTATTCCTACTACCTCTTCTTCTTCTCTCCCGAAGGTAGTGGAAAGTGAACCTGAGGCGACAAAGGACAAGGAACTTCCTACTAATAACGGAGGTACCAACGATGTCCAACCTCAAGTTGTCCCGAAACCCAAATCCAATCCAGGAGTTGTTTTTGAACCTCCAGTAGCTCCCGTTGAAAACCCCAAATCCAAATCTTCTATTCCTTACCCATCACGTTTGAATGAGCAAAAGCTCCGCGAAAAAGCCAGTCATCAAATGGACAAATTTTTTCAAATTTTCCAAGAACTACATTTTGACATAAGCTTTGCGGATGCTATCATGCTGATGCCCAAGTTTGCATCAACTCTCAAACACATGTTAAGCAACAAGGACAAACTGTTTGAAATGGCTAAAACTCCTCTGAACGAGAACTGCTCAGCAGTTCTGTTAAAGAAGCTTCCCGAGAAGCTTGGAGATCCTGGAAAATTTCTCTTACCTTGTGTATTTCCAGGGATGGTTGAATGCTTTGCCTTAGCTGATCTTGGTGCAAGCATTAACCTGATGCCTCATTCAGTATGGAAGAAACTTTCTCTTCCAGACCTTACTCCTACCTGCATGACTCTTGAGCTTGCAGATCGTACAATATCCCGTCCACTTGGCATTGCCGAGGATGTATTCGTGAAAGTAGGAAAGTTCCATTTTCCAGCTGACTTTGTGGTTGTTGACTTCGATGCCGATCATCGGGTTCCTCTCATTGTTGGACGAGGATTCCTGAGAACGGGTCGTGCTCTCATTGATGTATTTGAGCATGAAATCACATTACGTGTAGGTAATGAAGCTATCACCTTTAACCTTGATCAAACTTCGAGGTACTCCGCAAACTATGATTCTGAGTCGGTTAACCGAATAGATATCATTGATGTTGCTTCTGAAGAGTACTCTCAAGAAGTTCTCGGTTATGTTCATAATTCTTCGAGTGATAATCTCACTCATTCATCTCAACCCATCATTGCCAATTCTACTCCTTCTCTCACTCCGTTTGAGGGAAGCGACTTTATCTTGGAAGAGATTGAAGCATACTTGGCTAGTGATTCTGTTCCATGGGAAATTGATCACGCTCCCATCGACATCGAGGGGGACATACTTCTCATTGAGAAGTTGCTTAATGATGATCTATCATCAATCCCCCACACTAGTGATTCAATTCCAGATGAGATTAATAACAATGAGATTAATCTGGAGGGAGATATTCTTCTTCTTGAGAAGTTGTTAAATCAGGACACTTCTCCTCCACTCCCTCCTCAAGAACTTCATAACAAGGAAGTCAAGTCAGTTGAGAAAACTGAAGAATTTCCTGAAGTCGAACTTAAGGACTTACCACCTCATCTCGAGTATGCATTTCTTGAGGGTGATGATAAATTACCCGTCATTATTGCTCGAGATTTGAGTAAAGATGAAAAAACTGCTTTGATAAAGGTCTTGAAGTCACACAAGCAAGCAATTGCTTGGAAACTCTCCGACATTAAGGGTATCAACCCTGAGTTTTATACTCACAAAATCTTGATGGAGGATGACTTCAAGCCAGCAGTCCAACATCAAAGAAGGGTGAATCCTAAGATTCATGAGGTTATTAAACAGGAGGTTCTCAAACTTCTTGATGCCGGTTTAATTTACCCGATCTCTGATAGTCCTTGGGTTAGCCCAATTCACTGTGTTCCTAAAAAGGGTGGCATTACTGTTGTCACAAATGAAAATAACGAGTTAATTCCAACTCGGCTGGTAACGGGATGGCGTGTTTGCATTGACTATCGTAAGTTGAATGACGCCACCCGAAAAGACCATTTTCCTCTACCCTTCATGGACCAAATGCTTGAGAGATTAGCAGGGAACGAATACTATTGTTTCTTAGATGGTTTCTCGGGTTATTTTCAGATCCCCATTGATCCACAGGATCAAGAAAATACCACATTCACCTGCCCATACGGAACTTTTGCCTACAGACGTATGCCTTTTGGCCTATGTAACGCTCCTGGCACGTTCCAACGATGTATGATGGCAATTTTCTACGACATGATCGGCGAAACAATGGAGGTGTTTATGGATGACTTCTCGGTCATTGGGGACTCGTTTCAAACATGTCTCTCCCATTTAGAAAAAATGCTCAAACGGTGTGAAGACACCAATCTTTGTCTAAATTGGGAGAAGAGCCACTTTATGGTCAAAGAAGGCATAGTCCTTGGCCATAAGATTTCAAAAAACGGGATTGAGGTAGATAGAGCAAAAGTCGATGTTATTGCCAAATTGCCTCATCCTACTACCGTCAAAGGTATTAGGAGTTTTTTAGGTCATGCCGGTTTTTATCGCAGATTCATACAAGATTTTTCTAAAATAGCCCGGCCTATGACCCATCTTCTTGAAAAAGATGCTCCTTTTATCTTCTCACCTGAGTGCATTGAAGCTTTTGAAACATTAAAGAAAAAGCTTACGGAAGCACCCATTCTCGTTGCCCCCGACTGGGATTTGCCTTTTGAGCTAATGTGCGATGCAAGTGATTTTGCTATCGGTACAGTCCTGGGGCAACGTAGAACCAAGCATTTTCAGCCTATCCACTACGCGAGTAAGACTATGACTGAAGCTCAAACCCATTACACCACCACAGAAAAAGAGCTACTAGCCGTGGTGTATGCGTTTGAGAAGTTTCGGCCGTACTTAATCTTAACCAAATGCGTGGTGTATACGGATCACTCGGCTCTTAAATATCTCTTTGCAAAACAAGATGCAAAGCCGAGATTGCTCCGTTGGGTTCTCCTCCTGCAAGAATTTGATATCATTATATGTGATAAAAAAAGGAGCTGAGAACCTAGCTGCTGATCATCTGTCCCGTCTAGAAAACCCTCACCAGGATGTTTTCGAGAAAAAGGAAATAAATGAAACATTTCCTCTTGAGACACTCAATGCGGTTTCTTTTCGTGGAAACTCTACTACCCCATGGTTTGCTGACTTCGCAAATTACCATGCGGGTAACTTCATAGTGAAAGGAATGTCGACCCAACAGAAGAACAAATTCTTCAAGGATGTTAAACATTACTTCTGGGACGACCCATACTTATTCAAAATCTGTGCGGATCAAGTCATCCGACGGTGTGTTTATGGACAGGAAGCTATGGACATTCTCAAAGCTTGCCATGCTGGACCCACCGGGGGCCATCATAGTCCAAACTACACCGCCAAAAAGGTGTTTGATTCTGGGTTTTATTGGCCCACTATTTATAAGGATGCCCACGATTTTGTCAAAGCATGTGACGCTTGTCAACGTCACGGAAATATCTCTCAAAGAAATGAAATGCCGCAAAACGCCATTCAAGTGTGTGAGATTTTTGACATCTGGGGCATTGACTTTATGGGACCATTTCCATCATCTCGAGGAAACAAATACATACTTGTGGCTGTTGACTATTTGTCAAAATGGGTTGAAGCGAAAGCTTTACCTACTAATGATGCCCGAGTTGTTGTGAAATTTTTAAAATCTCTTTTTGCTAGGTTTGGAACTCCGCGAGCTATAATCAGTGATCGTGGTACGCATTTATGCAATGACCAGTTTGATAGAGTCATGCAAAAATATGGTGTAACCCACCGTCTCTCTACTGCATACCACCCCCAAACAAGTGGGCAAGTGGAAGTTTCTAACCGAGGTATAAAAAGAATTCTGGAAAGGACAGTAGGCGAAAACCGTGCATCCTGGTCGGATAAACTAGATGACGCACTCTGGGCCTTCCGTACAGCTTATAAAACACCCATCGGGTGTACTCCATACAAGCTAGTGTACGGAAAGGCATGTCATATGCCGATTGAGCTTGAGCACAAAGCATACTGGGCCTTGAAACATGCCAACTTCGATATTCAGACAGCTGGTGATCACAGAAAAGTTCAAATGAATGAATTAAATGAACTCCGTGATCAAGCATACGAGAACTCTTTAATCTACAAACAAAAGACAAAGAAGATTCATGACTCCAAAATCAAGAACCGCGTTTTCAACGTTGGTGATCGAGTCCTTCTTTTCAATTCAAGATTGAAGATTTTCTCAGGAAAACTAAAATCCCGCTGGTCTGGACCATTCACCATCACTAAAGTATTTCCTTATGGAACTATTGAGTTATCTCAACCTGATGGTCCAAATTTTAAAGTGAATGGTCATCGATTGAAACACTATTTTGGAGAGGACATTCCACCTGTGGTTGTCCCGGATCTACAAACTTTCCCCATGAACCAATGAATGCGGGGATCGAGTCAAGCTAGCGACTCGGGAATCAAAAACAGTAGCACACCATATGGGTTTTCACCCATATTTCTGATTTCTTTCTACTTTCTACCACCCTAGTGTGGGGGAGTTGCCCCCCGCTGTTGTATATAAGTTTTCATTTAAGTAAAAAAAAAAAATGGCCGTAATATTTCCCTTTTACGTTCTATGTTTCGGCATAACAGCCGGTACTTTGAATATTGAGGGCAATATTCATTTCTAGTGTGGGGGGGGGGAATTCTCACGAATTTTATCATGTAATTATACCACCCAATTCCCCCATTTTTGGCCAAAATTTTTTTTGGAGTAAGTGTTTTGCACTTACTCAGCTTACGGTTATCAGTCCGCCATGTCTAATAAACAAAAGGATTGGCTAATCCAGGAGCAAACGGCTCTTGGTAAAGATATCTCAAATCCGTTGACGGCTTGCAATTTGCCCAAAATTGTATGGTGTTCAGCTCACCATATCTTTAATTAGTAAAAAGTTGGCTAGCCCGCAAGTTTATGGCTTGTGGTAAAGGCAGTTGGAAAGCCATAATTGGTAATCGACTCACCAAAGATAATATTGATAATTTATCTAAGAGTTGGCTAGTCCAGAAGCAAACGTCTTCTGGTAAAGACAAATCAAAACCGTTGAAAGCTGGTGATTTGCTCAAAATCATTTGGTTATCATTGCACCAAGGTTCTTACTTGAACTGAAACAATTGGCTACTTCAGAAGTAATGGCTTTTGGTAAAGAGATGAAATCCATTAAGTTTTCTCAAAAGATTGCTAGGGACTAGCAATATCTTAGTGTGGGGGATTGATGAGTGTGCAAATACTCATCATTTTTGTACCTTTTAGACTGCCAAAAACATCCAAAAACACCCGTCAAAGCATCAAAATGATAAAAATATCACAAATAAGTGTTTTATGTGTTTTAAATGCAAAAATACCAAAAGCAGGTGAAAAACGTATCAAGTTTGCATAATTGGCAGTTTTAGTCCCTCAAGTTTCAAAAGTTGTCAAAACAAGCCCTTCAAAGTTTAAAAATTACAAAATGACAAC
>BPTQ01000001.1:308028102-308132042 GCA_019973895.1 Chrysanthemum seticuspe | reverse complement strand
ATACGAGGAAATAGACATAAAAACAACAAAAGAACTAAAGAGAAATAGACAAAAACGTCATAATGTGATACGGCTAATCACAATCACAAACAAAATCACATAATCAGCCGTAACACACGAGCAGACGAGCTGCAAGGAGATAGCGTTTGGATATTCTTTTGATGTTTAAAGTTGTCCTAATTAGATAACGAGTTGTCTTAACCCGTACAATATAACAACTCTAGAGCACAATATACAACTAATTACATTTCTCTTTTTTACATTAGATCTACCAAAATTTTAGCGGCAGTATCATACTTAGGTGATATACATTGTTCCAAACACTTGCTAACTTATGAAACTAATCTGGATCACTTTTGTTACGGGCTTACGATTACTCTAAACAGAACTAAAGAAGATTCAAAATACTTTCTTTGATCCCCTACACTAATCACTATAACTAAGTATAGCGCAATAATCAAATAATCACTTTCAAAGCCCAACGCGCAAACCAACTCTCTAGTCTAGTCTCATAACCACATTAAACTAAGCAAATAAATAAACCATACCAGTGATCCAAGAAATCCACATAGAATCTACAGATGAAAGTGCCAAAGCAATCTGCTCAGGAAAATTTGAAGTCACATTCTTCCTTAACCTTGTATGATTCATGGGCAAGTCATCACTACCCAATCTAAGCAACTTGTCGAATTTTCGAGTCACGGGCTTAAAAGGTCCATCCAATGTAGTAGGTATATGTCCCTTAACACTTACCACTATGATCATGATAATGATCATGAACATAGTTAAGGGTTTCATAATACTAATATTCATGGCAGATGTTTTATGTGTAATGTGAATGGTATAAAATATTTAGTTAGAGGGAGTTGAAGTTATATTTTTTGGAATAAGAAAAGGTTTGAAAATGGAATATGATAAAGCATATTCATGTACTATCATGTAAACATATTTGTGTCGGTTCATGTTTTTTATATTTTAAGTAATGTGTGCGGAATTAATAGGGTGACTAGTGAGTGCAATTAACTCACTTTTATTCATTAGTTATTTGATAGAATAACTAGTTTCTTACTATTCAGAAAAAGAATAGTTAGTTTCTTAATAATTTTTGCAATCAGCCTCCCTTAATCATATAAATATACTAATTAAAGTTAAAAAAACAAACAACTTTGAACAATCAAATATAGCACTAAAATGAAATTACTTGTCAAACAATGCTTTCATAAATTTAAATTCGTCATTATGGTGTTAGATTGAAGGGATAATACCTTTAAAAAAACACCATACTTATTACAAAATACTCTTCTGAGTAGCGTAAAACAAATACTTTTGCGAGTATTAATGTTGACATCTTGTCTTTATGTGAGTAGTTTGACCATTTTATCCTTCCAAGTTACATAAATGATCCATGTGAGTTTAAGAAATTGCAGTCACCGTCCCTAAGGTAAATTACATAAATGGTCCTTTAAAAAAAACCGGAATTTTTTTTTTGGATTTTTTTCCGGTTTTCTTTTCCAAATTCTTTTTTCAAAATTCCTTTTCAAAAAATAAAAAAAAATCGGAATTTTTTCCCCCGATTTTTGTTCCATTTTTTTTTTTTTTTTTTAAATGTGTCGAATTTTCTTTTTTGAAATATTTTTTTAGAAATGTTTTTTCGTCACATGTGAAAAAAAGTTTCTGAATTTTTTTCGTCACATGTGAAAACGTATAAAATAGGATGAAAAAGTGTAAAAACAGATAAATAAAATTGGGCGAAAACTTAATAAAGAAACGAAAACATATATAAAATCGTATATGAAAACTAGGGGGTAAAAACAATAAGGAGTGAATAAAGAGTAATAAATAAATAAATAAATAAAATAGGGACGCAAATGCAATTTTCGCTGACCCATAGGGACCATTTATGTAATTTACTCTAAGGATGGTGGATGCAATTTTCGCAAACTCATAGGGTAAAATAGTCATCCCAGGTTTTTCACTACACACATAAAGACAAAAGTGTCAACATTAATGTTCACATAAAGACAAGATGTCAAAATTAATACTCACAAGAGTTTTTTTTTTCGCTACTTAGATTAGTATTTTTGGACAAGTATAATGTTTTTTAAACAAAACCATAGATACACCATTGAGCGATATTTTTCACTATAGTTTTTACATTAAGTTCGGCCTACCTTAATTTAAAATCCTAGCTCATTCCCCTAGTCTAAGAGATCCAATGAGAAGTATATTAAAATAAAAAGTGGTGAAAAGTGACTATAACAACACCTTTGAGATGTATCGACGTGAATCAAATGCATTTGTATTCATTTAGATGCATCCCTTTGAGTTTCGAAAGTTATTATAGAGAAAATGATGAAGTTGATTTTTATGATTCCACCACATGTAAAAGAACAAAATAAAAAAGAAATCGTGAAATACAACGTATAAACATTTAAATAAAAGCTAGACTACACATTATGATGCATCTAAGATACTAAAAATGCATGTAATTTAGGTCAGTGTATCTTAAATATACGGATACAATTACTCTTTATCTTTATTATTTTAAGATTACTTTTCTTTTTATTTTTATATATAATAGTAGCATATCTTAATTTCTTAATTGTTTTTGGCTAAGATACTTTATATATATGGCATTTTTACTATTGTATCTTGTATCTTATAGGTTTACGTGACGCCTTGGGAGCCCAATAGCTAGCCCACTTGGTTACCTGGCCGGTACATGTTTATTTTTTTCCGTCTATCATTGTATCTCACCGACCGCTTTTTTCATGATAATCTTCTTCGCACTGTTCTCCAAGCATGGTTTTCTTCGCAGGTGGGTTATTCGTTTTCTGGTATGTTGTGATTCGGTTGCTTATTTGTTTTTTGGTGTGTGTTAAAGAATCGTGGTACCCTTTTTTTTGGCTTATTTTTTGAGTTACTGCATGTCGTGTGTTGTTTTGGATTTGATGTTTCGTTTGCATGTTCGGTTGTTATTTTGGTACCACGTTTTCGATTATGTATGATTACTCACATGTGGGGACTTGGGGTTTGTGACAATTAGGTTTTCAGTTTTGAGGGTTTTTTGGTACGTGTGTTTATGCTTGGACCGTCTTCAATTACATAAAATTAAGGAGGTATGTATACGGTAATAAAAATTAACAGTGACCTGGAGAAAACAATTGGTGATTTTACAACTTTCTGGTACGTTTTCTTTTGAAGATATTTCATCTTCGATGAGTTTATTATTTAATTTCTATTTTATGTAATCATATATATCGTTATCGACCTGGGCACATTTATTCTTCTATTTGACCAGCAAATAAGTGATTAAGGCATTTTGTAAAGTTGTGATTCTTGAACAAAGTAGTACTGTATTCAGGTTGGAAAATATATGTTGTATGAGTTCGTTTTAATTCAATCAACATAAGTAACAAATTGTTTCTTACCATTTAGTGCACAAAATTCTTCATGTTGCATATGTCAGCAAACTTGAAAAATTAAATTTCACATATAATTTCACTTTGTGCAATTTTAGAGTTTATTTGTCATTTGACTAGATACACTTTACCATCTGATTGATATTCTACATTTGATTGTGTAGTTTCTCGCCCACCCGTATCATGATGATGGAAGCTAACAACTGTTGCTGATATTTTTTTAAGCCACGCTACGGAAACTGAACATGTGAGATCAAGGTGCACTGAAACTCAATGTTAATAACATTCTTCCATTTTTTTGTTAATATGCAAAGACAAGGCAAGCCTCAGCAAAGCCTGGTATTTAGATGCTATTAATATGCAATATGTATAGATAGCCGCTGATGTATTTGTGGTTTTTTCACATTTCCAGCTTGGAATTTTAAAGGAACAACTAAAGTGCAGGCTACGAGAGCAAAGGAGCGGGACCAGATGCCAAGATGATGCAACTGATTGCACAGGCACTGCCCAAACTTTACTTCTTCCAGTTGCTGGAAAAAGGTGAAGTACACAACATTTAGTGTTTTGTCTTTGTTTTGTTTTGTGTTTTCATTACTTGAATACACAAATTCAGCTCTTAAAGAAACCATACAACAAAGACTACTAGGTGATTACGATGGTGGTTGTTGGAATCACTCCTAAACTAGATTACAAGTGTTAGTAATTAATATGTAATAGTTAGCTTAATTAGGCTTTTATGTTAGTACTTAAGGCAAGGCTTATGTATAAAGCCCATAAACCTTGGCCCAAGCCCAATAAGGAGAGGAAGGGAGCTTGTGTGTTGCCCTAGCTCCTTCCCTATAAATAGTCTTGTAAACCTTCACTTGAAGGTTGGTTGTTCACTTTTCTATTTCACTCTAAGCATAAACCTTTCTTTATTTATACGTGTGTTTTGGTTAAGTGTTCATCTGATCCTTTCTTCATCTCATTTCTTCATATTGATGCTTGTGTTACAAACATGGTGACCTAACAGTTGTATCATTCACCAAATAGTTGGTGAAACGTGTGTTTGTTTTTGAAGTTTTTTAGTGTGTACGCGTAAAGTCTCGGTACACAACTTTCATACGCTTAAAAAACTTATTTTTTACACTTTAAAATCCAAGATTCTTGTACTTTAAAGGTTATTTGGTGTTAAAGTTTAAGTTTTTGGCAAAAAGTTTGCAACTTTACGTGTATTTCATTATGTTTAAGCTTGGTTTTAGTCGTGTGGTCATTTCTACGCGTAAGGTGAAAAAGTGTTTTTGATCATCAAGTTTCACACTTTTGTGTTATTTTGGTGATATTGAAGCTTCTTCATCACAAAAATCTGGTTTAGAAACATTGTTGTGCTTAAAAATTCAGTTTTGGCAAAGTTGACAAATCCTACGCGTAACTAAACCCTAGTTTTACGCGTAAGAGCTCAAAGTCTACGCATAAGCTTTTCTTGGCTTGATCTTCAGTGCTAATTGGTTTACTCAGTGTTTTCTTGTTTGGATAAGCCTGAAAACACTTCGACTTTGGATATCTCTTACACTGGATAAGTGTAAAGGATTTTTGGGTTAAAACCCTAGTTTTACGCCTAAGCTTAAAAGCTTACGAGTAAAAATCTTACGCCTAAGCATTTCCTACGCATAAGCTAGTCTTACGCCTAAGGAAATATTACGCATAAGTTTCTTACTACTAAGTCTTTAGTTTACGCATAACCTAAGGTTTCACCAAGTCTACGCATTAGCTATTCTTACGCGTAAGCCACATTGTTACGCGTAAGGTGGTATTTTTACGCTTAAGGCATTTCCTTTGCATAAGATGGTTTTCTACGCATAAGGATACTTCATCAACAAAGTTTCACTCGACTACAAAGATCCATTTTCAACACAAGTTTCAAGATGTCTCAACCACCATACTCTAGCTACTTCCCTCATGTGTATCCTCAACAACAACAACAACAACTCCATCAACAACAACAATTTTATCAACAACTGCAACAACAACAACAACAACAACAACAATTTCAACAACAATTTCCTCCAGGAGCAATTCAACCACAAATGATTCAACCACCCCCTAGTCTTCAAGTACAACCCTACGTAAACTTTCAAAATCAACATCCATCCAGGAATACTATGAAGGAACCGTCTTGGTTTGCAAAGATGTGTGAAGCTTTAAGCAGCCAACAATCCATTCATGAGGCTGGATCACTTGATAGACCTCCAATGCTCACTCCCGGAAACTATGATCAATGGGTGATACGGTTCTTTAGGTTCTGTGATCTAAAGAAGCCACATGGAAAGTTCTTGAAGAAGGTCATCCTTGAAGGTCCATTTCAGATGCCTACTGTCACTGTACCCAGAGATCCAAATGCTAATCCACCAAGAGGTGATGTCACCAACGTTGTCAGTCTTACTGAACTTACTACTGATCAACTTCTACACTTTGAAGCCGATGAACTGGCAATGCAATACATCCTTTTTGGATTACCCAATCCGATACTTCCAAGTGTTGATGCTCAAAAGACTGCCAAGGCAATGTGGGAGCATATTCATCTTCTCATGGAAGGCACAGAACTCAATCAAGAAGACATGGAATCCAAAATCTACTTAGCTTATGAACACTTCATGATTGAACCAGGGGAGACATTAGAGTCATATCATCATCGATTCTCAGACATCATCAATGACTTGGAAAAACACAACATCATTATGCCAAGAATTGCAGTCAATACTAAGTTCCTGAGTAGTCTTGGTCCTTATTGGGAAAAGTATGTCATTTTCATCCGTCAAGCAAAGAATCTTCATCATGCTACATACGGATTGTTGTACGACTACTTGAAGCCCCACCAAAAGGAAGTTGACAAAGAAAGGGTTATCCGAGGACTCCCTGTTTCACCTTCACTTCCAGATAACCAAACTCTTGCTTTGTGGGCTCAAACGTGTTATCCTCAATTCCCTACTTTACAAACTGTCTTCACAAATCCTCCTCAACCAACTGCAAAAATCATACCATATGATCCATCACAGCACCAATCTTAAGAAACTCAATTGGTTCCATACAACAACAACAATGATCAAGCACTTTACAGTGAATCTAATAAGGATACAAAAGCTTTTGATGCATTGCAACAAGGGTTTGTCATGATTGCTAGAGCTTTCGGCCGATATTCAAACAAATCCAACAATCGCATTCGTACCTCATCAAACACAAGGAATCAGGCTGTTGTTAACAATGGATGTGTTGAAGTTCAGAATCATGGTAATGTTTGTCAGATGAGCGGTGGTCAAGGGTTTAATCCAAGGAATAACATGGGTGCTCCACAACAACAAAGGGCTCAAGTGGTTGAACAGGGTAATGCTCAAAATGGGATTAATGGTCTTTGTTGCTATAACTGTAATGAGAAGGGTCATCTAGCTAATGCATGCCCTAAGCCGTGGACAAGAGGCAGCGCTTATCACAAAGAGGCTTTACTCTTGGCTCTTAAGGATGAAGCTGGCGGAACTCTTACCAACAAGGAACAGAGCTTCATGGAAAATGCAGATTCTGATGATGACATGGAGGACTTGCAGGCTAATGCAGCAGTGATGCTAATGGCTAACATGCACGAACTCCACATGAGTGATACAGGCCCAGTTTATGACACTGACGACTTGTCTCAGGTACCGGATCAAACTATATTCATTAATGATCTGATATCTCCACCAACATCTGCATCCGACAAGGGTCAGAGTGTTCAACATGAGCCGTCTACATCTCATTCCGATGAAAATCAAATAGATCCCGTTGTTATATTTGACGATCAAGATGACCTTATGGTTAATACTGATAATCAAGTTGACTCCGTGGTTATATTTGAGGATCTAAATAATGATCATGTTGAGACTCACGTTGAACAAGCTGAACTTTCGTCTAATCCAGATCTTGAGCTCATGACCTTACTTAAAGACCAAGAATCTCGAATGGAAATTTGCAAAGACATCAATAAGCAATTAAAAGAAAAAAATGCACTGCTGACTAAGGATAATGAATGCTTAAAATATCAACTCAACATTTTTCAAACACAAGAAAAATCTGAAAAAGGTTTTGAAGTCGCTTTTGCTAAATCCTACCAAAACGAAAAGTCATTGGAACAACAGATACATGATCTAGTTGCATATAAGAATGTTTTGTTGTCTCAAATAGAACAAATGAAATATGATCATAAACAACAACTTAACACTCTCACTTCGGAAACTCAAAAAGCCAAGTCTGAGTTGTTAACTTGTCAAAAACACTTCTGTGAGTACAAAAAGCATTGAAAGAAACGAATAGATGACTATCTTGAAGAAATTGTCGACTTACAAAACAAAATCAAAGAGTTTCGAAATGTTGTTTATAAACATGGTGAGTCAATCACAACTATTCAAATGTTTACTTTTAAACCAAATCCAAATAGATATGGACCGAATCTTGCTGATTACAAACCAAAATTTTCTAATAGAGCATTCAAACCAAATCCGCAAGTCTACAGTGCAGAACATAGAATTGATGATTCCATTATGAGTGTTGTTGAATATAATCGCATGGAAGAATTAGATGCAGAAGACGAGAGTCAATCAAAATTAGAAAATGTTGTTTATAACAAACCATTTAACTATTCAAAAGCCATCACTTTCGTCGCACAACAAGATAATTCTAGCACACCTTGGGTTATCACACCAATCTCTGAGTCTTCTAATGTTGGTCCCCAACCCAATTCTGCACAAATTAATGGTCCTTTACCTTCACTCAGTGAAGTAAAAACAGTACCCGAACGTTGTCAAATTCTCAAATATTTTGAAACATTCCTTTCGGACATCAAACTTTTGGAACGTGAAATAGAAATCAATTCTGAAATAAAAGTTGAACATTTTCAATCGCGTCATGCGAGAGAACAAAGAGATATTTTTCAGAAAAGAATTTTACCTCATGTCCAAAATTTGAAAATGTGTGCAATATATTGGGAAAGGGATTTTCACAAGGTGCTTGGACTTATTAAAAGAGTTTTCGAGCAAACAGAAACATCGATTTCAAATACCAAACGTAAAAAGAAAATGTTAAGAAAAGATGTTGATCGACTCTTAGAAGATGTTATCTGTGATGATAACAATAATGTTGTGTTATTACATTCTGTTGCATATGCATTTGATTATATATCTGCTGATTATGTTGATTCTGTTGTAAATGTTGAGAATACTGATACTGTGTCACAAATCAAGTCTTTAAAAGTTGATAATGAACGTTTGTTAAACGAGCTTTCAAATGCAAAACATCGTCTTCAATGGTGTCTAAAAGATTGTCAAAATCTAGAACTCGCTTTGCAAAACAAAATCAACCAGTTGCATACAAAAACTCTTAATCCAAAACTTGAACAATTGGATGATGAAAACGTGTCTTTGAAGTGTCAAATTTCAAAATATGAACAAGAAATTTCAAAAGTTAAAAAGGAATATGGTGTCATATTTGATTTACTCAAAAAGACTCATGCTCAAGCGTCAAAAGATGTTGATGATCATCTTGCATATACCAAAGATGTTTTACGACGAGATGGACTCACTCGTTCTGAAAATCTAGATTTGTTACACACTATCCATGATCTAAAAGCAGAGTTGGTGAAACTTAAGCAAGATAGGAATAGGAACACAGTAGTAACTGCACCTAAACAGATTCAAAATGACTCTAGAACATCTAATGACAAACCACAAGACACTAATGTGCTTCCCTCTACTGAAACAAGAATAGTTTCCTCTTTTCCCAACGCCTGCACTTCACAGCCTAGGAGCAATACAAGGAAGAATAGGAAGTTGTGACGTAAGAAAAGAACAATAAAGATCTCTGAAGTAGAAGAACACCTTAGGACTTTGAATAAAACTCAAGTTGCACCCACTTTAGATATTGCGTCTGAAAAATGTAATGAACAAAGTGATGTAACAAATGCTAAATCTTTAAGTACTCTAAATGTTTTATTTGAAGCTTCTTGTGTTGGTTGTTGTAAAAGCATGTTTTCTGGTTGTCATGATAAATGTGTTGCTAAGGCTATCTTGAATCGTAAGCGGAATAATAGAAAATGGAATACCTCTAGGCCCACTAATGCTTCTAAGTCTGTGCTAGGTAAACCACCCTCTATTGTTCCGACTACGATCATTGATGTACCCATAGAATCCCCTTCACCTCCTAGGAAGAACTTATCACCTAGTGCATTTACTAAGACCAAAGCTAAGACTAGTTGGAGATGGCAGAAATGGTTACATAATACACTTGGCTTTAAATGGATACCTAAAATCATAAACATGTGTGTTTCAACTACAACTGCTTCGGAACCCTCTAACTCTTTGGGTTCCACATCTACTTCTATTCCATCTGTGTCGTCTGTGTGTAATGCAAGTGATACAGATCATCCTATGGATTGTTGATAGCGGATGTTCCCAGCACATGACAGGCAATCTCAAACTGTTATCAAACTTTGTTTCAAAGTTCATTGGCACTGTCAGGTTCGGGAATGATCACTTCACAGCTATCATGGGCTACGGAGATTACATCAATGGTAACATCGAAATTAGAAGGTTTTATTATGTGGATGGCCTCGGTCACAATCTCTTCTCAGTTGGTCATTTCTGTGATGGAGATTTGGAAGTTGCTTTTCGGGAGAAAACTTGTTTCATTCATGATCTACAAGGAAACGATCTTATTTCTGGTACCCGCAATTCAAGTCTTTATACAATCTCAATGCAAGACATGATTGCTTCATCTCCCATCTGTTTACTTTCAAAGGCAACATCTACAAAATCTTTGCTATGGCACCGTCGTCTCTCACATTTAAAGTTTCAAACCATAACCAATCTTGCACGATACAAACTTGTTGAAGGTCTCCCAAGATTTCGGTATTCTAAAGAACACCTATGCTCAGCTTGTGAACAAGGGAAAAGCACTCATGCTCACTTTCCTTCAAAGGTGGAACATAACTCACAGCATGTGCTTCATCTTCTTCACATGGATTTGTGTGGCCCGATGCGCGTGTAGACGATTAATGGCAAACGCTACATATTGGTAATTGTAGATGACTACTCAAGATGGACTTGTGTTTAATTTCTTCGAAGTAAAGATCAAGCTCCACAGATGATCATCACCTTTCTCACAAAAATTCAAGTTTAGCTCCGGAACACAGTTAGACAAATCAGAACAGACAAAGGAACTGAATTTGTGAATCAAACTCTTCGTGCATATTATGAGAAAGTGGGAATTGAGCATCAAACATCAATTACACGAAAACCGGAACAAAATGGAGTTATTGAAAGATGAAACCGTACGTTAGTGGAAGTTGCAAGAACGATGTTGATAAATGCAAAACTTCCAGATTACTTGTGGGCTGAAGCCGTGTCAACTGCATGCTATACTCAGAATCGTTCAATGATTACTAAATACCACAACAAAACACCTTATGAGCTTATCCATAACCGAAAACCGAATCTCAAACACTTTCATGTATTTGGATCCAAAGCTAACATTGGAGTCTTTGTTGGATATTGTGAAAACTCTAAGGGTTACCTGATCTGGAATCGTCGTACAAGGGAGATTATGGAAACGATTCATGCAAATTTCGATGAGCTTACTGAAATGGCTTCTGAGCATAACAGCTTGGAACCCGGACATAACCGTTTAAACTTCCCTCAAACCCCATCATCAGCTGAACCTAGTTTACAACTTACTCGACGTCAAATGGAACATCTATTTGCTCCTCTGTTTAGTGATGATATTGATGAACGTGCTCCAGATGTATCAAATATTTCCGCTGCTCAACCTGATCATAATCAAATACCTAATACACCTGCTACAACAACTACTGTTGAGGAAGCACCAACAGTTGATTCTACAACAACAGTCGAACAAACCGCATCCAATGACGCTGAACCAGCTGATGATTTTCTGAACAATGAAGTACCCCCACCTGCAGATTATGATCCAAATGCGTTCTTCAACCCTTTTGCTAATGAAACTGCCACATCTGATGTTGCGGAATCATCTACAAGTCATTTGAATCCTCCTAATCTGCAGAATGTATATCAACATCAACCCTCCACACATCGTTGGACTAAAGACCATCCTCTAGTGAACATTATTGGCAACCTGAATCAACCAGTCGTAACTAGACAATGTCTTCAGACTGATGGTGAACATTGCATTTATGCACTTACCATCTGCCAAGCTGAACCCAAAAACATTAAGGATGCCATGACATATGACAACTGGATTGAATCCATGCAAGAAGAACTCAATCAGTTTAAACGTCTTGAAGTATGGGAATTGGTTGAAAAACCAACTGGAGTCTATGTTATTGGTCTCAAATGGATTTGGAAAAACAAGCTAGATGCTGAAGGAACGGTTATCCGAAATAAGTCACGTCTGGTGGCTAAGGGTTATAGACATGAAGAAGGGATTGATTACGAGGAATCATGAGGTTGTTCGGATCTTTCTCGCATTCGCAGCTCACATAAACATCACGGTCTTTCAGATGGAAGTCAAAACTGCTTTTCTCAATGGAAAACTGAAAGAAACGGTCTATGTTAGCCAGCCAGAAGGATTTGTTGATCCAGAGTTCCCTAATCACGTCTATAAACTGAACAAGGCTCTCTACGGTCTCAAACAAGCCCCTCGGGCGTGGTATGATAAGTTGTCATCCTTTCTTATCGCTAATAATTTCGTCAAAGGTTCGGTCGACCCTACACTATTCATACAATATCACGGGGCACACATTTTAATTGTTCAAATTTATGTGGATGACATCATTTTTGGGTCAACACATCTAAAGTACTCAAACGCTTTTTCAAAACTTATGAATTTTTTTTTGAAATGTCAATGATGGGTGAACTTACTTTCTTTCTCGGACTGCAAGTTCATCAATCACCCCGTGGCATTTTCTTGAGTCAGTCCAAATATGCCTTTGAAATTTTTTAAAAAAAATGGAATGCAAACCTATGATACCAATGCCACTCCAATGGCACATACCAAGAAACTAGACGCTGATTTACATGGGAAATTGGTTGACCCTACCAAATACCAAAGTATCATTGGGTCTCTCATGTATCTAACATCCAGTAGACCTGATATTGTCTTTGCTGTATATCTTTGCTCCCGTTATCAGTCGCGACCAACTGAAACTCACCTCTCTGAGGCTAAAAGAATCCTCCGATACATCAAGGGAACCATTAACTTGGGGATCTGGTATCCGAAGGATTCTGGTTTTGAACTAATAGCTTTTTCAGACGCTGATCACGCAGGTTGCTTAGATTCTCGGAAAAGTACTTCAGGAGCTTTATAATTTCTTGGTGATAAAATGGTATCATGGCGATCGAAGAAGCAGGATTGTACATCGCTGTCCTCAACCAAAGCAGAATATGTAGCCATGTCGGCGTGTTGTGCTCAAGTCATTTGGATGAGAACACAACTCAAAGACTATGGTTACGTATTTGACAGAATCCCAATGTACTGCGACAATCGAAGTGCTATTGCGATCTCGTGCAACTCTGTTCAACATTTGAAATCAAAGCACATCGATCTTCGATATCATTTCATCAAAGAGCATGTGGAAAAGGGTACCGTTGAATTATACTTTGTGGGTATTGAATACCAATTGGCAGACCTTCTAACCAAAGCCTTAGCTCCTGCTAGGTTTACTGAGTTGGTCCACCGGATTGGTATGCGGTGTTTGACTCCAGAGGAACTGGACGAACTTTTAAAACAATCTTAAAACCAATCAAACACCAAAACCTCTTTTGTAAATATTTTTCAAAAACAAAATACAAAAATATAAAATCTGATAAAATTCAAAAATATTCTTCTATCTCATTTCTTTCAAACATGGAAAGTACAAAACTTCAGTCAACACTTTGTTCTATCTAACTTTTCACATTTTCCCGAACAAGTGTTGAGGGGGAGAACGTAAATATTTTTCTGTTTCATAAAACCTTGTACTTACATGTTACCTTATTCCGGTTGTGTCTTTGATAATGGTGGTCACATTTCTGGTTTGTTGACACTCCCCGGATTCAAATTTGTAAAATTTCATTATTTCTTAAGTCGAGGGGGAGTGCCGTCAAGTTTCTTTCCAAACATCATACTTTGCGTAACCAAAATGGAAAGTTATGGGCTAAGGATGAAAATGGTTGAGGTGGAGGGACTATTGGTGTCAAAAGCTTAAACTCTTGTTTACAAAATACGTCCACCTAACTTTTTTTATTTATTTCATAACATTTAATACACTCATCTACCCTAATCCACGCACCAAAATAAATCTTCATATCCGTGCTTTAAACTCCTGATTTGTAAGTGGTTTTATGATCATTATGTATTTACAAACATAGTTTTTGAATTTCATAAACATCCAACGGCTGGATTTTGTGTATGGGATGATTTTGTGTTCTACGCGTATGCGTATGAACACAAAATCGTCATTGAGTGTTTATGATGGTAATTTTGGTGTCAAAATGCTTAAAATCATGTGTTATAAACATTTCCAACATAAAATTCCACCCAGAAAACATTTTAATCATGTTTCAAGAATTAGGGTTTATGCGTGAATTTAGGACTTTTCATATGAGGGTGTTTCTGGATAATTAGTTGTTCATATGTTGCTTTATACATGTTTAATTGACCAAAACCATACTTGAATCATGCCCAGAAACAAGAAATTTTGAGAAATTGAGAATTAGGGTTTATACTCGTACGAATTGGGTAATATTGATTCATAAGGCTATTGATGTTAAAACTTGTTTAAAACATCTCATTAGGCTTCTAAGGTATCCCAGAAATCGTTTGGTGCAATTCCTAAGGCTAAAATCCCTATTCGTAATATTTGAATCCTAGGGTTTAAGGTTTACGCATAAGAATATCTTACGCGTAACTATGTTTGATTGTGATAACATATGTGGATGAAAGGGATCGAATAATATGTTAATAAATGTGTTATGATGAATTTGTTTCAGGTTATTACGTGTGAAAATTCAGAATCAAGGTTAACCATTGCATATCTACGCATAAGGATCACTTTACGCATAATATGTTATTCGTAAGAGAAATCTTACGCGTAACCTTTACGCGTAAGGTTCTACAAAGGGGACTACGCGTATCCTGTGAAGGATATGCGTAAACTTGAGTCTTATGCATAAGGTTCACTCTTACAAGTAAACCTTACGCATAAGCTCTAACATATGATTACGCGTAAGCTTTATGCTAAGTTCTTTTCCTGCGCGTAACATTTCTTACGCGTAAGTTAAGTTCCTACGCATAAACTTATGCCTACACGTATGGTCTACTGTTTACGCATAAGCTTGCAATTCCTACGCTTAAGCCTAAATTTTAACCATAATTATGAATTGTTACGCGTACAAACATGTAAATAAATAAATCATAACGTCACGAAACCAAAATATCACTAATAAGCTTAAATGGTTAATATGTTGTGAAAATAAGTGAAAATCCGGACTTTAAAACTTAAAATTAATAATTCACGATACTTTTCACGACTACTTTGGACTATTGGACAAACAAGTGACGTTGGACTCATATCATTCATCAACATAACATATTCAATCATTGGACAATAAAATCAACTTTTGACTAACGTAATGTCTTTCGATATGTTGGTTCTTTTGGCTCAATATCTTTCAGATCACAATATGGACGTCCAAATGGAAAATGTTGATGCACCAAATGTTCTCACTATGGAAGACATCTTCCCCAATGGTTAAACAATGAAGATTGGGAAGAACAATCTCAGAGTCGATTTTGATAACTTCACGTGTTCTGAGTCTTCTTGTCAAATTGTTGTGGATATTCTGAAGACTCATCCTTACAAGAATATGCTCACTAATTCTGCAACTGTGTCGGTGATTTATGTTCACCAATTCTGGCACACCATGCAGAAGGTTAAAGGTCAAGATGCTGTACAAGTGACACTAAACAACAAACAAGTCACCATTACTCCAGCAAACTTAAGGGCTATTCTCCTTCTTCCAAACATCCAGCCTGCTGACTATGTTGCTTCTCCTTCGGAAGAGGTCACTCTCCAGTTCATGGTCAACATCGGCTATGATGAAGCTGCTGGGATCATCACAAAACA
Organism: Chrysanthemum seticuspe; assembly: GCA_019973895.1. Taxonomy (NCBI): domain Eukaryota; kingdom Viridiplantae; phylum Streptophyta; class Magnoliopsida; order Asterales; family Asteraceae; genus Chrysanthemum; species Chrysanthemum seticuspe. The sequence goes on along the minus strand of BPTQ01000001.1, from coordinate 308,116,478 downwards.
CTCATCAGTTGATCTTAAGAACATCCCCCAGCCATGGAGAACCCTCTACATCATGATTGCCAAATCAGTTTCTGGACGTGACAGTGGTTTTGAGCATCCTAAGCTCATAGAACTACAAATATTTTGGGGCATGGTGACCATGAAGCACATCGAATTTGCAGCTCTGATCTGGGACGACATGATGTCTTATCTTAAAAAGCCTGGCACCAAGATCCCTTATATCGGATACACAAAACTGTTGATCCAAAGGATTCTAAGGAATAATCCAGACATTCCCTTGAGACTTGATGACCCCAATCATCACTCCGTGTTGCTTGAGCCCACACTCAATGTTGTCAGATTTAAGGACTCAACAACAAAGAAACAAGGTGCGGTATTACCAGATTGCCTTCTTACTGCTGCGATCAAGGAACTTCAATCGTACAAACGTTATTTGGAAGCAGTGGCATCAGGAAAAGTGGGGTTCATAGATGATAAGTCTTCTGGTACACCTGTTAGGAAGACCAAGAGAGGCAGTGTTGGAAGTGTTGCAAGCACTGAGAGTACACGTAAGTATCCAAAGAGGACTCACACACTCAAACAGAGAGTTCCATTGAAGGTTGCTATTCCTAATCCTAAACCGGAACCCAAATTGATGGACGAGGACTCCGAGGACACTGATATGGATGAAGAGATCATCTACTCTGAAACTCCAAAAGATGATACTTTAACAGTAGCAAAACCTCTAAGTCCCAAGTCTGATAAAGGGAAAACTCCAGTGCAAGAGCAGGAAGAAGAGAGCTTAGATGAAGAACCACAGGATGAAGACAAAGATTATAGAAAGAAATTGAAGAATCTCAGACTTCAACATGTTGCTAAGGAGTTCAACCTACAACAAACTCGTGGCCCTGGTGGGTCAAGTGGTGGTGCACTAATCACACCAGTTTCCGATGCGGTTAATCAACCCGATAAGGAAACTGGTACCACCACCCACGAATCAGAACAACAGCAACTAGAGGATGAGATTATCTTTGACTTTGAGGAACCAGAGATGAAGAAGAAGACTGAGAAAATTACTGATGAAGATGTTGAGGCTGCTGCTAAAGAAAAAGCAGAAGAAGAAGCTCAAGCTCAAACAAATGAAGAAGCTAGGGTTAAGGCTGAAGAAATGGCTAAAGCTGAACAGGAAGCCAACAATTATCTTCTGGATAGTCCCACACGTAGCAAGGAACAAACTTATGAGCCACCAATGGACCCTGAACCTCCTCATGACTCATCATCGTCAAACTCATCTTCTCACTCATCACCACCACCGTCCAAAGACACCCCACCCGATCCGCATCTAAATCGGTAAAGAAACCGACTAATACTTGGGCATCACGTGCAAAGACAAAGATTGTCAAAGTTGTCAAACAAGAAATGAAGCGCAACGTTGTTAACAGGAAACTGAATCAGCTTGCGGACAAAGCCAATCTAATTCAAGACGTGGTGAACGAGTTTTCAGATGAAAGGGAACAGCTGCAACAATTTCTGAATAGAGATATCCAAGGGGAAATGGAGAAGACGATCAGAGAATACACTCACAAGTTCCTCATCGACACTGTCCCTGGCGTGACTAGAGATATGTTCATCAGACAACTTTACCCAAATCTCATGCAATTGGTCAAGCAAACAATGCAATCTACTCCGGTAGCAATGCAAATCAATCCAATTGAGCCTAAGGTTATCTCTGATGTAGAGTTGATCTCCAAGCTTGTGCTACAAATGTCTAAACGATCTGCAACTTTTACTTTTGACGAAGCTAAACTTTTTGAGGCATTACTGGAATTTCAACTCAAAACTTCATGCAAAGCGGCAGCTGAAAAGGCTAAGCGTCCAAGAGACGATGATGATGCGGATAAGGACTCTGAGGCAAAAAGAAAGAAGAAAAATGATGATTCATCTTCTATGCCACCACCACCCCAAAGGACCTCCACTCAAAGAAGTTCTCCACAACGGTCTCCTGCTACTGATAAACCTCAGGATTCTGAGTCACCACCACAAACAGAGAAAACCGATGATCACTTTGAATACACTGGTGGTGACGATGAAGAAATTCCTGAGCCCCAACAACAACCTACTTCTTCTACATCAACAAAGAAACCAGCATCCTTACCAAAGCCTAAAAAGAAGAAAAAGATCGAAGTAGTGTGATGGCTAGATGAAGATGACACTGAAGAGTATGACTGGTTCTCTAAACTTGTTGATGCTACACCTCAGTTACCGGAAGGACAAGAACCGGTATATGGTCGCACAATGGAGCATGTGAAGCTTATACAAGAAAAGTTTAAAGTGAAGAAAATGACTAAAGCAGAGTTGAGGCGAATCAAGAACGAAGCCTTTCAACTTCTTAAGGACAACTCAGACAGTTCCATTGAAGTCGAATATCATCTCGACAACATAGCACGAGCCATGTCTAACAACATTGATTGGCTCAATCCTGAATCAAACATTGACTTCACCAGACTAGAAAAAGCTCCATACTACGCTGACTGGACCAAACCACTACCTACCATTGGCCGACCGAATCAACCTAAGATTCCCTACCGCTATTTCTTCAATAACGACTTGGAATTCCTTCTACACGGTAGCGATGTTACCATGAAATACGCTACATCACTCACCTTCCCTTTCCCGGCAGCAATATACTCTAACAGCATAGCCATCGAGGAAGAAGCCACAAGAATGTTTGCTGACAAAGTGGAAAAGTATGACCTCGATGCATTGTATGGGATTCATCATTGGCCAGAACGACCAAGAATCTACTACAAGAGCTGCCAGGTGCTTAAATTGAAAAAGGAAGTGTTCAGTGAACAACGGATCGTTGCGATAATGAGTGTTACTCTGTCGTCTAAATGGGACTACTCATTTCTGAAAGCAATTAAAGTCAAACGTTAAGACGAAGAGGAATATGACTTTTCTGAAGCGGATTTCCCAATATTGTCGCTCAATGACATTGAAGACATGTATCTGGCCAAGGTACAAAGAAGAATGAGACACTTCTCAACGAACATCCAACTTCAGTACATCAAGTCCTTGCTAATATTCATCAGAAGCATCGTGATCCAAGAACGTGTAGAAGATATTCAACTTGCCGTGGAATCGTACCAAAAACATGTTAATCTCACAAAACCACAACTAGACCTTCCCGACATAAACAATCTTGCTTAGTACACCATCATTAAGAAACCATTTGGGGTAGTTTACTGTAGTGAACTTCACCGAAATTGCTTCATGGCGTACAAGTAGCTTCACAAGTTTTGTGATCATACACTAAAGAAGGTTCGTGATGGTTTGGCTTATCGGTTAAAAGAGATTCATGAAGGCATAGGGTCAAAGAAAATGTGGAATTCTAGGGACATGAGGGATGTGAAGAAGATCATCACCAGGATTGATGAACGGTCGTTTCGAAGGGATCAGATGAGGACATTAAAGAGTTTCGTGGGTGGACGTCAAAGCATATCTCTCACAGGATACCAACGTCCAGAACGCATTCCTGGAGTTATTGACGGACTTCCTCGTACTCCTGATTCTCCTTGATTTGTTTCTCTTATCATCATTTGGATGTGTGATTTATATTTGACAATGGCTTGTGCACACATAACAGTATACAACCTGTACTTGTCATGAAAGGACCATGTGGTATGCTTTAGTGCCACAATCCTTATAAAAGGAGCGAAAGCTTCTTACTTTTGAGTAAAATTTATCAAAAACTTTCACTTTTCAAAGTTTTGCTCAAAAGACAAAGTACTTCCCCTTATGATTTTCAAAACCTCAAAAGTTAATATCACTTGTTGAGGGTGAGTATTTGATTAAAACCTTATTCACAAATTGTTCTTCGTGGAAATCTTCCCACAAAACTCGAAATGGACATATTCGATATCAAAATTTCATCAAAAATAACATTTATATGCCATTTTTGAGGGGGAGAAAAATTATGTGATAAGAAATATGTTGTGAATTGCTATTGAATCGTCATGCTAAAGACTTAACCAATGAATTGACGAGCTCTTAAATGTTAGTAACTCTAAAAGACTTGTCCGGGACGGGTAATAATTTCAAGCTAGTTCGCTAGTAATGTAAACGTGTCTCGCAAAGGACTTGTCCTAGTAGAATGTACCATTCGAGAAACTCTTGGTAGACATGAACCTAGACGGGTCAAACCTCCTCACCAAGGAGTGTTTACAACTTCAAGCTGACCTAGTCAATGATGTAACCGTGTCTCGCGGGGAATTGTCTATCTTGAATTGATCAATTCAAAAGTGCGCGCTCTTCTCTCACCATGCAGATTTCTTTCAAAATACCTAAGCACGTGTAGAGGGGGAGTATTTTTGCAAAATATAAAACTCTTTCAGTGGTACAAAATGTTTTTAATCATGACCACTTTGAGAGATTTTTCATGAAAATGGTTTTATGGTAACATAGGTTAGTCATGGAGTTATAAGGTGACTAAGGTTAGGAATAACCGTCCTATGATCCGCCAGAGCCGGAAGGATCTACCCAAGGACACCACCAACAGTTAGAATTTGGAAGTCCTTAGGTTTGATTATAAAAAGGAGAAAATGAGAATCGGAGAAAGAAGGGGTTGAAGAATTAAAAAAGAAAAGTAAAGAAAAGGGTGAAAATAAATAGCCCTCCAGATTATTCAACTTAGGGCAGACACCGGGTTCAACTCATATGCTACTGGTTGTCACTAGATGACACCGGTATTGAAGATCAAAGTCGTCATGGACCTAGTGACGCATGCACTAAACCTTCTTAGCCACTCAAGTTTCTCTCAACAGAAGCTTGTTTCATTCTCACAGGGAACCCTACGAAAACTATCGGCTTTCTCTTAGAGATTGCTGGTATTGAAGAAGGAGACCCTCTCCCTAGTCTCCGCTCAGGAAAACCAAAGCGCACTATTGAGTCTAGAGCCACGAGATTCATCAAAAGATCTCTTAGGTACACTTGACATTTCATCATTTGTTGTTCAACATTAAGGACGCCAAGTGATACATTATCGAGTCCTACACAAATCTTAGCAATCTGTCAAGAACATTTATGAGAGGTTCACACATGTGATCCTCAGTGATTAAATGGAAACTCCTGCCAGGTTCAACATCAAACAGCCCTGACAGCAAGTCACTTTGGTAACTCCTTGTGAGTTACGCCTAGTGTGTCTCAAACGGTCTACAGTCGTGGGGTGATGCTTCGGTATACCTTAGCGACTCACCTGAACTGTAGGTGTACTTCGGTACATCGCGTTATCTCACTTGTGGGACTCCAGTTCAGGAACAGCCTTAGTGAGAATTAGAGACATGTTTTCACACTATGCTGTTAACACACTTGAAGTTCAAACTTGTAAGCGCTGGATTATTTCTAACCCATGTTTTATGTTTTCTTCTTATGGATGCTCGCGATAGGAAAAGATCGTGCAGATTCTTCACATGCTCATACCAACAACAACACTAATTGAAGTTCTCTCAAAAGGCAACACAAAGTCAGAATGATTCTTCGTCAAAGTCAAAGAATCTACAAAGTTTAAAGACTAAGAGAACTACATCAGTACTGAAATCCAACGTTAAAGAGCGTATGAGCATGTTGGAGAAAGACGTGGAGACACTGGAGCAACGAAGCGGACCTGATGCAGATAACAACAACATACTATCACTACTACTACAAAGAACAAAGATCTAAGAACAAAGATAATGAAGACGTCAAAGCTGAAAAACTTCAAAGTAAACAAGATCCCTACACTGGGGAGATTGTTGGAATCAAGACACTTCTTCTCACAAGAAAGAAGAATGTCAGAAGACGTCGAAGCTACTATTACATCAGCACCTACAATGTTTTTCACTCTAATCATTAATCACCAACACTTAGGGGGAGATTGTTGGAATCACTCCTAAACTAGATTACAAGTTTTAGTAATTAATATGTAATAGTTAGTTTAATTAGGCTTTTATGTTAGTACTTAAGGCAAAACTTATGTAGAAAGCCCATAAGCCTTGGCCCAAGCCCAATAAGGAAAGGAAGGGAACTTGTGTATTTCCCTAACTCCTTCCCTATAAATAGTCTTGTAAACCTTTACTTGAAGGTTGGTTGTTCACTTTTCTATTTCACTCTAAGCATAAACCTTTCTTTATTTATACGTGTGTTTTGGTTAAGTGTTCATCCGATCCTTTCTTCATCTCATTTCTCCATATTGATGCTTGTGTTACAAACATGGTGACCTAACAGTGGTTCCTTGGCCCTCTCATAAAGCATAATCACTAGAAAAGTGTTTCACAAGTGCTTTGGGTTGTTAACGTACTTTCTTGATCCTTATATTTGCAATACAATGTTTTCTAGGCATATTTATTGTAGCCGAAAAGCGTGCACGAAAACCGAAAGAGGCAAAGCTTACGAACATTCACAAGAATCATCCTCTAGGAAACATAATTGGAGATGTGCAGTCTGGTGTCAAAACCAGGAGACAAACACAGACTGAAGATCAACAACGTTTGCTTATGGCTATTTATGAGGACATAAATCATGAAGAAGCAAACATTTGTTTGTTTGAATTTTTCCTCTCCCAGATTGAACCCAATAATATCTTCAAGCCATTAGAAGATGAAAGCTGGGTGGAAGCAATGCAGGAAGAACTCATGCAATTCAAGATTCAGAAAGTATGGATTCTTGTTGATCTACCCAAAGGTGTAAAGGTGATTGGTACCAAATGGGTTTTAGGGTGAGGAAAGATGAAAGAGGAATTGTGATCAGAAATAAGGCAAGGCTTGTGGCTCAAGGCTATACACAAGAAGAGGGAATTGATTATGAAGAAGTTTTTGCACCAGTGGCTAGGATTGAAGCAATAAGGCTGTTCTTAGCCTATGCTTCCTTTATGGGCTTTATGGTATACCAAATGGATGTCAAGAGTGCTTTCCTATATGGCACAATTGAAGAGGATGTCTATGTCTCACAACCTCTAGGTTTTATTGATAATGATCATCTTAACAAGGTATAGAAGGTGGTAAAAGCTCTTTATGGTCTGCATCAGGCACCAAGGGCATGGTATGAAACACTGGCTACATATCTTTTGCAGAATGGTTTTAAAAGGGGCAAGATTGATTAGAATTTGTTCATCAAGAAGCTTAAGGGAGACATCCTGCTTGTACATGTGTATGTAGATGATATTATCTTTGGTGCTACAGAGAAAGAGAAGCTTCAGATGAGGAAATTGCTAAGCATATGTATGATCTCCAAAGGGAAGAGATCCCTAAAGAAGAGAGAGAGGCTGTTGTGAATGACTTGATTGAGATCATCAGGAAAAGTCAAAGAGAGAAAAGAAGACCTAAGCCTCCAAAAAAATCACAGATTACTCATCAGATGAAGGAATTCCTTAAAAATCAAGATAACTGGAAAGCACATTAGTTGAAGGGAAAATCCAGCACTGAGATAGAAAGACTGTACTTAAATGCATATAGGAAGATTCAGAGATTCACTCCTATGAATTAAGAAGAAAAGTTTTCGGGTGCAAAAAGGGCTGGTTCATCTATAGAGTCTGATGCTGCAAAGAAACAAAAGATTAGTGAAGATGAACAAAGACTAGATCAACTGGTGATACAAGAAGATGCAGTTGATGCAGCTCCCCTAACTGCAAGATTTCCCATAACTGATTGGCAAATTGTATATGATGGATTCAAGAATTAGATAGAGTTAACCAGGTCAAATGGCTACAAAGGCAGATACCTGTCAGTTGCCTACATGTTACACTTTATTGATAGGCAAGATTTGGAAGCATTGTGGAAGATTGTAAAACTCAGATATGGTACTACAAGACCCATAGGAACCCTTAACTTGGCCATCTGGCCTGCTCTAAAATGCATGTTTGAGCCAAATGCTAGTGATTATTGGTGGGAGGACTATATGGTGAAAAGCTGGAAGCTCTTTCAATATTGTGGAGTACATGTTGTGAAACTTAGTGAGAGCTGGATCTACATGCTTGTTGATAAAGACTACCCACTCTCTACTCTTGTTGCCATTCAGATGCTTGACTCCAAATTGTCTACTTTTGAAAAGAAAAGATCTCTTTTGGTTTACAAGCTTTTACAGAAGATTGAGGAGATATCAGAGAGGAAGTAGTATGTTTAGAAGAATCCCCCCTCATCAGAAGACTTGAAGTTTAATTGAAGAAACTTAGTGATTTACAAAGAAATCATAAGTTTAGGGGAGGATTGTTGGGAATTAAACGTAGCGGTACTAACTGCTATAGGTACTGCCAAGCATACAGACTAGTCTAGTGAAGAATACACTAGCAGTATTAACTGACATAGTACTGCTAGTACATATGGTTTGTACTACTAATAGGATATGTACACGTTTTGTAATTAGAATAGATTGCATGTATATCTTATACGTTTAGATTGATACGAATATTATATAGTTATCTTGTAAAGGACTCCTTAAGCTATAAAAGGAGGTCCTAGGGTTAGATGTTTTGTATGTATCTTTTGGTTAAGCTTCAAGGTTATAAACCCTAGTGATAAGTAAAGATCACTCGTATTATCATCAATAATATTGAAGAGTTTTTGTTACATCTTTGTTTACTGTTCTATATACATAAAATAATCATTATCCTCTAAAGTGCTAAGTAGTAGATTCCGCATACTACTTGGTATAACCTCAAAGTATCTAATTACAAAAGTCTCAAAGGTGTTTAGATCCTTACAGTTTTGATGGGTAGAACGCTGAAAACGGAGTTACGGTTCAAAAGTTATGGCCGTTTGAAGTTTTGTTGAAAAACTTGTCCAAATTCGTAAAGAAATTGGTCATCAGAAGGCAAATCGCAACCTTAAATCGCAATCAAACACAAACCACAAAGAACAAACCTCAAGTCCAAATCGCAGGAATACAACTCAGAGCTCAAATCGCAGTAACACAAACCGCAAGTCTCAAATCGTAATCTTTCAAATCGCAAAACTTCAAACCGCAAGTTTACACAAAATGCATAATCTTCAAACCCCAAGACTCAAAATGTAGAATGGACAAAATGCAAGGTCTTCAAACTGGAATTCTTCAAAATGAAAAAGCTCAAATCGCAACCCTTCAACTCGCATCTATAGAAAAATCACAAGATCTTCAAAACGCAAAAAGGGCAAACCACAAGATCATCAAATCGTAGAAAAGTTAAATCGCAAGATCTTTAAACTGCAGAAAAGGTAAATTGCAGACTCAAATCACAATGCTAAAGGACAAAACGCAGGTCACTTTCGTACAAGTACGCAAGTCACTTTCACACTGTTTTGTCTTTTTGTCCCCTTTTTGCTAAATGCCAAATCGCAGTTTTGTCCTATTCTCAAACCGCAACTGCTTTTAACCTTCAAATCTCAAACTGCAACTCACAGTTGTCAAATCGCAGCGAAGAACTAGACAAACCGCAATGAAGAACACACAAACCGTAACAAAGAACAAAGTTACAAAACACACGAATACCCTCAAATATTTCACTAACAAGATGAAACAACCTATCCAAGCACCAAACTAAGCTAATCTAACAAACCTAAACATGAAAGTACAAGTATATAATAAGTTTAACCACAAATCAATCTCAAACTTATGTATTTCTAAGAAAACTATTCGAACCACCTAAACTAATACAATAACCAATCTTTAAATCTGAGCAAACATGAAGTAGATGATCAAACCATGGCTCTTGATAGGAATTGTAAGAGATTGGTTATTAAAACAAACAAAGAATAATATGTATGGTTCGAATTTAACAAGAGATTTTAAAGAGAGAAAGAACTTGGGAGGCTTTTCTAGAGAGAGAAAGTGAAGAGAAAAATGAAAGATTAGATTAAGAGTAGTGAAAGCTCCATCCCTTTCCCTTAGTGGGAGAAGGCTTATATAGTTACAAATAAATGCCCTCCTGCGGGCTAAGGATCGGGTATACAGTGGGTAAAGACTCGTCCGTCCTTCACGGTGTTACGTAAACTAATCTACCACTAATAAGTATTGTTAAGCCTACGAGCTAACTTATGCTAGACCATACTCGGGGTGACCGACTCTTCCATATGGATTTTCCAAATCCTAACACGATTAGAGCCTGTCGAGTAAGAACCTACTCATATGCTTATATACAAGTGCTTATTTCATCAAAAATTTAGAGAATAAACTAATTAAAACTTTCTGACATGGTTCTTGACAGTTGGAAACAAGATATTCTCAAAGCAATTGATGTGGTTATTCTTTCTCACGTACGCAACCCATAGACATTAATCATTGCTACAATTTCTTTATTACCATCATTCTTGCTTGCTTATCTTTTATTATTTGTCCATGCTAAACTTCCCAAAGTCTGTCGTACGGTAGGCTAACATGGGGATGCCATTTTATATGTAGTTTGTTCATTAGGGGAGCAACTAGGAGGAGGTGAAGGCGGATTCCTAATACTCTAAGGTATGAGGTAATTTTTTGGTATTTTTATGTTTAATTAAAGGAATTAAAATTCTCAGGGTTTTGGATTCGATTACTGATGAAATGAAAACATAGGTGAAATAAAATAACATAAACTGAAATGAATCAGGGGAATAGAGGCAATTACTTTGGGACAAACCATCTAGGGTTCAGGCAAACTAATAACATCTTATTTAATGCAAGTACGAGGAATGCTACTTCTTAAGTTGAGGTGATCTTGACATAGTTAATCAATGGACACCTCCTATGGGTGAATAAAGGCAAGGGTTGGGTAAGTGACCTAAGCTAATTTACTTTTGAATTAAACAAAATTCCCATTTTAAATAAAACCATATCTCAAGCATTCAAGGAATGGTATCCTGGCGAGAAAACTAACCTAGACACACAATTACTAGCACAAGTGTTACAATAGTTTAGGTTTACTAAATGATCAATAGATAAACCTAGTTGAAGCGAATCTAGACTAATTGGATATATCTAGTTAGTTAAATTTATAATGCTCTACTCACTTAATTCCCAGATATGGATTAGATCTAGGTGTTAGATACTGAATTGACTACACATATTAAGATTATAATTCATGAAGCAAACAAATCATAAATGCAACATGGATACGAATTAAACTGTAAAACACAGTTACTTACAATAATTAAGATGTCAGAATTCTAGCATCCTAAGCAGTTACTAACAAGATTAGCCAAGCATATTAATGATGATCGCACAACTAAAAAAGGTAAAATTGATAATAGAAGACATGATAAATCAAAATTTTTTATTGATTAATAAGCGTAATAGGATGATCACCTATTGTTTTACTTGATTACAACTCATTAAAAATGAAGAAAAACCATTTTTAAAAGCTAGAAAAATTGTATCTTAACTTTAATTCCCGAATATGACTTGTGTGTGCATGATAATAATGAAACCCTGGGCTTGTATATATAGATTTGGGGGGTCAGACGGCTTCAAGGGGTACCTAGACACCATCGGATGTCGGTTAAGGTTTTAGGTCGGTTCATAAACCTGCGAGTGGATGGCGTCACGGGTCTTCTGAGACAGTGTCACGCTCGAGTGTGACAGTGTCTTGATCTTCTTTAGACTACATCACACTTATAAATTCCAATGTGTGATGCCGTCTAGCCTTTTTGTGACGCCGTCTGGTCCATTGTGAACAATATCAAGTTCTCTGGAATGGGCGTCCCTTTATACCGGACCAAGTTTGTAGGATGTCTAGTTGTACAAGGTCGTCTAGTTGGATCTAGACGACGCATGGCTTTGTGCACTTTGCTTGGTATCTTCAATTCTTCCGTCTTTTCGCCGATTTTGAGCATAACTTCACTTTCTCGACCAGAATCATCAACAACCTGCATAAAAAGTGATAAATCTTAAAAAACAAAATACCCAAAAAATTAGTGCATTTTTACGCCTCATCAAGAATAATAACTGAGAATTATTAAATTTAGAGTAAATTGCAAAAGATGTGTTTCTACTATGGCTTTGTATATTTGGATGACGCTGGAAGTTTGGACTACTATGGTGATTTGAAGATTCAAGTATTTTTACTTGAAGTGCATGTAGTTTTATTCTTTTTATCATTGTAGTCTGATGTTTAGTTATAAGTGTGGTATGTCACACTTATATTGTCAGTTATAGGAATGATGTGCATTCCTATAGAAGAGTCTGTAAGTGTCCCAAGGGACTGAGATGAGGGATTCACCCTCATCCTTTGTACTTCAATGTTTTTTGGCGTAATATACTTTACCGGGGTGAATTAACCCTTTTACCCAAAAAAAAAAAAAAAAAAAAAATATGTCTTTCTAGTTTAGCCAAATTGCAGGCTCAATCCATATCATTATCTCTGTGAAGAACTTTGGGTTGCAATAATCATCTCGCCTAAAGTGGAATGCTAAATTACCCTTGTCTCTTTCCTCTTTTATTTTTCTTTGAATATTGTATACTTTTTTTAAAAGTCACTCATCCATGATAAAAATATTTCAAAATTATTTCACACATAACACATGAAAAAGGCGACCCTCTCGAGTTTTCGGTCATCATCTCGAACATCTCTCCCTTTCACAACGACATATAAAATCACAAGTTTTATCCTAATTAGAGATAAAAATACAAAACCCCAAAATTTAAATCATCTTCATCTTCATCTTTCATCCTTCTTTAACATACACTCATCTTATCATAAACAAACACAAACAACCATCACATACATACATACATACATACATACATACATACATATTGTTAGCATGTACATGTTGGCCTGTATTATTTGGTATTGTTATGTATTGGGCTCAAGCCTGATTCTATAATTCTCTATGTAACACAATATATTGAACCGATCTTTATCATTGAATGACATGAACCATTACACCACTTACATGGTATCGGGGCAGGTCGATCAAACCTAGGTGGCTATGTTGAGCCACCGCCTCTAGACCACCCGTCAAACCTTAATGTCACGTACACTTTTCATCCATAGTCACATATTTAAACCCCTACCTTATCTCTCTAAAGTACATACTCCTTCATTTATTCTTATCACAACATAACAACACTTCTCCTTATATCTTTATCAAGAAACATGGATGCTATTACCATCCTTATCACTCCACAAAGCAAGAGCTAAACCAATAAGCTTATTAAACACATCCTTCCTTATATCTCCATAGCAGTCAAACACCTAAATAGCTCTTCTTCCTACAAAAAATGCAGTATCACAATAACATTTTTTCCATCTCCTTATCACAAACGCAACATAAACCTTCCATATTTCAAACGTAAACCTGAAGCACATCATGTTTTTCAAGATCTCATTAAAGAGTTCTGGGTGGATCTGTCACTATCGCCGCCGCTGGGTTTGGTGGATATGTCACCACCTTCGCCGGATTTGTCACGTCTGCCGGTTTTGGTGGATCTGTTACCACGTGCCCCAGATCTGTATTGAGATTAATAAATCATTGTGTTTGTGCTTGATAGTGGATGTTTCTGGGTTTATCTTTAGGAGTGGGTGTGAAGAGATATGGATTTGTGGTTATAGTATGCTCTACGGTTTAATGGTTCATCTACTTTTTATTATGATGGTGTTTAATTGGTGTTACACCCCTATCCCAGAAATACCAATAAGTCCCACCATGGTTGACTGTGGTCTAAGGACTTGACGGGATTGACTAGTCAACCCGATAGTCAAACTAATAATTAACAAATGTTACGTTATAGTTATAGAAATGAAGGGCGACCTAAGTTGGCACATTGTAAACTTAATATAAGTGTCTTGTGGCTAAAATAGAAAGAAATGGGCTTGAGGGACCAAAAGTGTCAAATGGTGAAATAGCTTTACAATGAAGAAAGTTTCATGTATTAAATCCAGACTTCTCAAAAGTTCCTGGTTATTAGTGAATGTCGGTTTAGAAGAATGGAGGGAAAAATATGGGTTGGTCTTGTAGGCCAATTGATGATGAATTAAGGGTGTTTTCCCTAATGTGAAGTCATAGAGAAGATCCTTGCAAGGTGAGCAATCCTTAACGGGGTTTAATTATAAATTTAAGAGTTAGGGTTCATGTACCCAAGTTGAGGGTTTTGGGTAATTGTGTTTGTAAACACTAATTAAGATGTTATAGTGTAATTGGGTGAAACCCCTCTAATTAAATTGAAGGTAAAATAAGTAAATTGGGATATAATCATGTTATGATCATTTGATGATTAAAAAGAGTTATAGTAATCTTGGGAGAATCTTATTATGGGTAAAGTTGGATAATTTATGGGTAGATCATCATATAATCAATATATGATTATGTGATGATTAGAGGATGTTTATGAAGCCTAATGGTTGTTTGAACCATGGTTATAGTTATTTGATTTTGGTTTTAAGTGTACTTTGATTATTATGTTTAAGGATGTTAGCTATGAATGATGTTGGACATTATTTAATGAAGATGATGATAAATTGTATATAGCTTAGCACGGATTGCTAAGGTAAGTAATCCGGTTACTACATGTTCAATGTGGAAATTATTATATGATGTGTTTATGATTGTTATAGTAAAGTTTGGTTATGGATAAGTTAAGGAATTATTGGACCTTTATGGGAATTGATGATGGTTATAGAGTTAATTGCTTAAAGATGTGTTAAGGTATGTGTTATTTCCTTATGTGCTAATTGTGCTATGGTTTGTGTGTTAGCAATACTTATATGAAGCATTGCCATATTTTAGCCGATTACTTACTAAGCGTTATTGCTTACATGTTATAGCTGCCATGTTTTTGTAGGTTCATGAGTATCGGAAGTGCTATGGCTTGGATTGGGTGTCGGATCATGAAATGATCATTGAAGTTGGTAATATGTGATATAAGGAGCTAGGTAGACACCGAGCTCGTGTGATGAATTTGTACCCTCGTGAGTCTTTTTATAGTTTCGTAAATGTATCGTCAATTGACAAGTACAAGTCATAGTCGTTATAGTATTTTGATTGGTCAAATTGGATGTCATGGTCAATGTAAAGGGGTGTGTTAATACAAATAAGCCGTAAAAACATTTATTTATATTTTACGATCTTCTATTGTTTTGTCAATAATAAACGTAAAATAATTTTAACGAAACAAATAAAATATGTAAATGGTTTAAGCTAATAGTTTACTAACACACTTACATTTTCATAAAAAAAAAACTAAACAAGTAATAGTGTTTACATTTTATAGAAATACATATGTATAACAACTAGTGTTTATATAATATGGAAATGTGCATACTTATATTGTAATAGGTAATGTAATGGGTAAAAATCTAAGTACTTGAACCATTGACTAGATACATTAAATGTAGTTGGGTAAAACACAAAATCCATGACCCATACCCATAGAGCTTGATCCATAACCCATGACCCATTGCATGACATCATGCATGAATTCATGTTGGGTATTGTCCATCATGACCCATTACCCATGATCCAATGTCTAGATACATTGCATCTTGTATAACCCATGGTTCATAACCCATAACCCATAACCTGATTTGCAACCCAAAATCCGGACTTAAGCTGACCCAGCTGGCGGATCCCTTGAATTGCACTAGCCGGATCCCTCTGGGGAGGGATCCGTGGGAGCCGGGAAACAGTAGAGAAATTTGCCTATAAATAGTGAGCCATTTCTCTCTTGCAACTCACCCCTTTTACACATACTCTCTCTTAGTACTGTAAACTCTCTAACCTAAGATCCAAAGGATCTTTCTATGTAGTTTTATGTTTGTGTGATTCTCTAAGTTCCTCTTAAAGGCAAAATCACCACCTCTTTAAGTCGAGCAAGCTCAAGTCCATGGGTTGCCAAACTTCATCGTCATCAAGACTACTAAAGTTATCTTGTTGATAGTTCTTTCCTCCCTCCTTAGAAGTGTTGTGGTAAAGGCATTAGTGAAAGGTGCCGAAGGTCCGTGTCGAAGGCATTAGTGAAGGGTGCCTAAGGGTCATGTCAAAGGCATTAGTGAAAGGTGCCGAAAGTCCGTGTCGAAGGCATTAGTGAAGAGTGTTGAAGGGTCGTGTCAAAGGTATTAGTGAAAGGTGCCAAAGGGTCGTGTCGAAGGGACTAGTGAAAGGTGCAAAGGGTGTACAATCGATATGGTGCATCGATGTTCAAGATAGTTAGTTTGGGTTAAAGGATAGTTATATCCTTTTGACGTTGTAATAAGGAGCGTGTCTCCTTTCGGGTTGTTATGTATTGGTGTAGTGTTGGGTAGTAGTTCTTCCTTTGTAATGGAACTCGGTATCTAGCCTTGTACCAGATATAGTGTAGGCGACGTTGTGATAGGTTTGGTTCTACCTCGTGGAAGAACCCGGTGTCAGCCTTGTACCGGATAAAGAGTAGGCGACGTTGTGAAGGTTTCTCCGCCACATTAAGGAGCTTGTGTTGTGTAGTGCTTACGAACTCTCAAGTGGGGAACTCGGGGAGTGGAGTAGGGCATGAAAAGTGTCCTTGTAGCCGAACCACTATAAATACTCGCATCGTGGTTTCGTGTTTCTTACTCTTTATCTTTGCATTACTTATTTATATGTTTATCTTTCAACATCCAACACACACATTAAATAGATTGACATAAGTCGATCTAAATAGTTTAAAACAAAGTTTTAATCAGTAAAACTATTCAACCTCCATTCTAGTTTTCCACAGGGTGGTTGGATTAAAGTGTATTTCTACCCATTTTAGGTTGAATGGGTCAAATAAGTGTTAAGTACATCAAGGATGGGTTAGTTACAGTTTGTATGGTCCTTGCTTATTTTTTAAATGTTAAAGTGTTGAATTGATTAAAATGGGTCAAGAATGGTTGTACAGTTTTGCTGTCAAAATGTGCAGGTCTGTAGACCTGACGGCATCGCAGTTTTGTGGTGACGGCGTCCGGCTCAGTTGAGACGGCTTCGGGTTTAAACCCCCTTGAGCTGTCACGTATTAAATCTGAAAACGTGTTTTGAGTTATAGTTAAAGGATGACGGCATCGCAGCTTATAAGTCGACGACGTTAGCCAGTATTGCAGCAACAAATGATGTTTTGTTATAGTCTTGAGTCATTGGTTTTAAAAGTAATCAAGTATATGTTATAATATTAATTTTCAAAGGTCAAATGTTATAGTTTTTGTCGTTCATTAAAGAGTTTAATAAGAAAAAGTAATAGTCAAACGTTTCCGCGGCAAAATTTTAAAAATCAAGAAATTTCCAGTCAAACCGGGAATCGGGGCATAACAATATGATATCAGAGCTTTGGTTTAAGTGAATTAGGTTTCTACTATAGGTTGCCTAGTCTTAAACCACTCTTAGTGTGGAATTGAGTAAGCGGAAATGTATGTGATAGTTATAGAATGAATAGTGCAATTGTGCTAAGTAAAATGTTTTATATGTTATAGTGCTATTGTGTATTTGATGTAGGTCCATGGCGGACCATATGTGTTTAGATGAATAAATCACCGAGGAATGTTATATGATTGTGTAGTTGCATGTGCAGAAATTGTATGGTATATGTGACGAGAGTCCATAACGGACTAAATGTGTTAAGTTATAGAACATCGTACACTTTGGTAGTGTCGGTGAATATATATATATATATATATATATATATATATATATATATATATATATATATATATATATTATGATTATGTAAATTGTACATTATAGTATTTATGCGATAGATAATTATACTCCGTTCACCGTGGATGGTGACTGTGGTTATGATGTGATTGTATGCTTATTTGTTATAGAAATTATAATGGGACTTTAATAGATGAGTCAAGGTGTGAATGCCTATAGAAGGCATGATTTGAAATCATAATAATTAAAGTTATGATTATGAATAAGATGAGGTATGACTTGTGTTGTGTTAATGACCAACCTATGGTCTTGTTATGTGAATGGCTAATGGATAGCTAATATGGTGGTATTAGAGATGGGGCAAATAAAAGTTATAGAATGTAATAAACAAGAATGAATGATATTGAAGGATGAGAATGAAATAGCTTACTTGCTAATAAATAAAATGAGACATGTGGAAAAATGTGACGAAGAATGCTTATAGTTGATGACCTATGTAAGGTCTAAATGTAGAATAAAATGATAAAGCCAAGTGGTATGACGAAAAAGTAATAAGCTAAGATATACGAAAGAAATTGTGGAGGTTAGTGATGTAGTAAAAATACGACGAGATCGCTATAATGTTATAGAGTGTATATGAGGATATAATTGAAAGGTAATGAGTGTGATTTGGAATAAACCTATAAAGGTTTACATGTGGATAAAGTCAAATAGACTAAAACTAGTAATAGTAAAAATGTGAAAATAGTCAATGAGGGTTGACAGGTCAATGAGAAGATAAAATAATAATAGCTTGGATCCTATATGTTATAATGTGATGTTATAGGCCACTCGAAAGATGTTACAGTTATTGTTACAAAATCCTATGGGATAAGTAATAGTAATCATTCGGGATATGTTATAGTGAATCCTACGGGGTACGTTATAGTAAGAGTTGGCAAGAGAAAGTTATAGAAGTCCTTAGGGATAAATTAAATTGCCTCCACCGGAAAAGATAGCCTATATTCTCGGCATGAGAGATGGATCCTTCGGGAATTGTTATAGTAAAAAGGATCCGATGCTAATAAATGAGAACTTTGATGGAAAGAGACCAGTAGGATTTGACAAGTCAAAGCTGAAGTGCTACAGGTGTCAAGAGAAGGGTCACTTTGCTAGGGAGTGTACTGTAAAGGAGGCTAATGAAGAGAAGAAAAGGGATTCCTTCTATCCTAGAGATGCTGAGAAGGAAGACAAGAATCAGACTGGGCTGCTTACTTTGGAAGCTGGTGTGGTTAACTGGGGAGAGCATTCTACAGAGGGGACAAAAGTCAAGTATGCTCTCATGGCCATAAGCTCCAGCAGTGAGGTAACTTTATGCTCAAAAATATGTACTGATTCATACATTAAATTGCAGTCCCTTTATGATGAACAGATGGGTCAAATGGGTGATCAAGAAGTTAAATTACTTGCTTATGAAAGTGCTGTTAAAACATTAGAAAAACAAGTAAATAATCTTCAAAAACAAAATTCATCTCTTAATGAAAAGATTACCTTTCAAGGTAATGAAATTTTTGAAAAGGATGAGAAGCTTAGAAGATATAGGAGAATAGGAATGAAGGCAGTTAAAGATAAATAAGAGCTGCAAAAGATAGTTGAAAAATGGCAAAACAGTAACCAAAATCTGTGGAGGCTAGTGAATTCAGGAATGAGTTCTACAAGTAAAATTGGTTTAGGGTATGGGATAAAGTCTAATAAAGAGGTTCTAGGATATGAGGAAGAGGTGATGGAAAATGTTTTTGTAAATTCAAAACGTGATTTTGAAGGTAAACCTAAATATCACAGATTTGCTAAAACTGACAATTACAAGGGAGTTCCACCACCAATTAATGATGATTATACTCCTAAACTTGAGAAAGAATATGATGAGTCCTTATTTGACTATAGTAAATGGAAGAACCCTGAAACTGTTGCTTCTCAGGACTATTCCATTGAATTTACTAACTGTCAATCCAATGACAGTAAAGGATTCTGTGAGAAAAGTTCTGACACTAGTGTCTCAGAAGGTAAGACCAATGAATACTCTTCCTGTCAATATACTGACAGTAAAAGATCTACTGGAAATACCTCTGAATGTTCTTTAGAACTTAAGTCTGAGCCTATAAGGATATCTAAACCAGTTTTAAAAAGTGAGCCTCATGTGCCAAAACAACCTGAACCAGTTAAACCTAGTGTGTCTCAATCTAAGCTAAAATCATATTCACCTAGCTTTGTTCCACAAATAACAACTCCTAGACAGAAAATAGAAATACATAGCACTGACAAGGTTAACTGGAATGCTAGAATGGAAAAGGAGTTAGGTTCAGGTTACTCCTTTGATGGTAAAAGAAGTTTTGTTTGCAATAGCTTAAGCCATATAATTAGAGATTGTGACTTCCATGAAAATAAAATGGCTAGAGAAGCTGAGGAAAGAAAGAAAAAGGTTGTAAAAACTGGGAATGAGGTAAATAAACCAATGTGGAATAATGTGAACAAGATTAACCATGCTAATAAGTTTGCTACTAGACCAGTACCTGTTAATACTGGTCGTACTTATGATAATTCTGTTAGACCAAGGGGGTGCTGGTGTTCAAGTTGGTACTGGTAGGCAAAATTTTAATAATGGTAATATATTTAGAGTTAATACTAGTCATGTTAAATCTGGCTAAGCTAAAGTTACTTATGGATGTTAATACAAATAAGCCGTAAAAATGTTTATTTATATTTTACGATCTTCTAATGTTTTGTCGATAACAAACATAAAATGATTTTAAACAAACAAATAAAATACGTAAATGGTTTGAGCCAATAGTTTACTAACACACTTACGTTTTCATATAAAACACTAAACAAGCAATAGTGTTTTCATGGTATAGTAATGCACATGTACAACAATTAGTGTTTACATAATGGGTAGATATATACATACTTATTATATATTATAATGGGTAATAGAATGGGTAGAAGTATAAGTATTTGACCCATTGACTAAATACATTGAATGTAGTTGGGTAAAACCCAAAGTCCATGACCCATACCCATGGAGCATGATCCATAACCTATGACCCATTGCATGACATCATGCATAAGTCATAATGGGTATTATCCATGGCCCATGGAGCTAACCCATGACTCATTGACTAGATGCATTGCATCTTCTAGATACATTGTATCTATTTGGATACCCATGGATCAAAACCTACAACCCATGATCCATGATCCATGACCCACAACCCATTTAGGGGGAGCGTCCTATGGATCCCTAGTAATACACTAGACGGATCCCTCAAGCAAGGGATCCGTGGGATCCGTGGAACAATAGCATGTTTTTGTCTATAAATAGTGAGCTATTTCTTCCTTGTAACTCATCCCTTTCACACACTCTCTATCTTAGTGTTGTAAACTCTCTAACCTCATATCCAAGGGATCTTTCTATGTAGTTTGTGTTTGTTTTGTGTGGTTCTATAGGTTCCTCTTAAAGGCGAGATCACCACCTTTTGAAGTCAAGCAAGCTCAAGTCCATAGGTTGCCAAGCTTCGTCATCATCAAGACTACTAATGGTATCTTGTTGATAGTTCTTTACTTTCTCATTAGAAGTGTTGTGTCGAAGACATAGGTGAAAGATGTTTAAAGGGTCAAGACGAAGGCATTAGTGAAAGGTGACGAAGAGTCATATCGAAGGCATTAGTGAAAGGTGCCAAAGATTCAAGTCAAAGGCATTAGTGAAGGGTGCCAAAATTGCATGTTGAAGGCATTAGTGAAGGGTGCCTAGAAGTCATGTCAAAGGCATTAGTGAAAGGTGCCTAGGGTGTACATTCGATATGGTGTGTCGATGTACATGATAGATTAGTATTGGGTCAAAGGATATTGATATCCTTGTTGATGTCTTCATAAGGAGTGGATCTCCTTTGGGATAGGTGTTGTGAAGTGTTGGGTAGTAGTTTCTCCTTTGTAATGGAACTCGGTATCTAGCCTTGTACCGGATAAAGTGTAGGCGACGTTGTGATAGGTTTGGTTCTACCTTATGGAAGAACCCGGTGTCTAGCCTTGTACCAGATAAAGAGTAGGCGATGTTATGAAGGCTTCTCCGCCACAAGGAGTTTGTGTTGTGTAGTGATTACGAACTCTCGAGTAGGTGACTCGGGGAGTGGAGTATGGCAAGGAAGGTGTCCTTGTAGCCAAACCACTATAAATACTCGCGTTGTGGTTTTGTGCTTCTTACTCTTTACCTTTGCTTTATTTATTTATATGCTTATCTATCAACATCCAACACACATGTTTAAATAGATTGACATAAGTCGATCTAAGTAGTTTAAAACCTAGGTTTAATTGGTAAAACTATTCAACCCCCCTCCCCTTCTTGTTTTCCACAATTGGTATTAGAGCTTCGTTACCTAGTTTTTAGAGTATATTGTACTTTAAAAAGTTGACACGATCTGTGTATAATTGAAAACTACAAAGAAGGTCTTTTACAAAAACAAACACCATGTCTTAAAAACACTTTTGTAGGATGTTGGTTGGATGAAAACATTATACTTTTATTTCTTATTTTATCTTACTAAATTGCACTAACTTTTCTTGTCATTTTGCTTAGTTAAAGCTCATTTTAATCAAGCCATAGGAATTCCTTGGTAACAAGATTACCTTTCCTAAGAAGGTATCTTAATTACCATCTAGATCACGAAGGAACCGGAGTTGTCTATTGACATTTTTCTTGTCAAAAGAAAAAAACACTCATAATTGCATTAGAGGTATGACTTTCTAACTTATTTCTAAATAACATTAGCTTAGAATAAGTATGCTTATATGATTATATTTTCATATGCTCATGTATTATACGTGGCTTCACTAGAAAACGTTTCTTGCATATGTGTTTCTCTTCCGTCTATAGTCTAGGTTTATAAACATGTGTTTTTATCTTTATTTATCCAAAAATCAAATCTCTCTAATAATAAAACAAAACACAAATCTCAAAATTCCTCCTTCTCATAAAAACCTCTTTCGCTCGTCAACTCCACCAAAACGTCACTTTTCAAATCTTCCACTTTCAAAAATTACCTCTCATTCAAACTTCATCTTCCCTCTCATCTCAAATCAAAACCAAGGAAGAATTTCATTATCATGGTTTATATTGCCTTTGTGATCATCGTCTTAACACTTATCGCTCTCGTGTATCCCATGATCAAATTTTCTTATGGAGACATGTACTTTGTGTTGTTAATCTACATTTGTGTCATATATACAATCCTTGGTATCGCTCTTAGCATTGAAATGAAATATTACTAATGTCTTAGTTTTTCTCGTTTGTGTTTCATAATGTGTTTATCATTTTCTTTTCATTCGTATCTTTCACCTTAACATACTTTCAAAACCTACAATGCATGCTTAACTAGTAAATATTGGCTAGAACACACCTCCTTTTTATAAACCTAAAAGTTGCAAAAATCTATTTTACGTCAAGACCATTTTTTTGTCACTGCAGATCCACAGATCCCTAAAGTTCAACTAGCCGGATCCCTCTTAGAAGGGAACCGTGAGAACCGTGGAACTGGGAAACGGAATCTCATGCAACATAAAAACCATTTCATAAAAATATACCATAAAAAGAAAAATTCCACTAGAATGTTAGTACAAAGTAAATTAATTGTCATTGTTAATAGAAATCAAGTAAAAACATTAGGAGATTACTTTCATCTATCATGCATCTCTTCATATTAACTTGCTCAAACCATAGGACTAGAAGGCCTTCTCGGAATTAACGAGAAGATTTATCCCCGGTTTGTGTTGGAATTCTTCCGTCAAGTCGAACTCGTTTGTAACGAGGATCGATCTCTATCGCTATGGTTTTGGATCAAAAACCAAACGTTTGTCTTAACTCTTGGGCAATTTGCTCACATTCTCCGAATTCCAAATCATGGACAATGTGCCTTCACTGAAGATTGGTCTCTTGATTCTCTCTTCAACTATCATGAAGAAAATAGTCCATATTGTTCACACATACCTTCCCCTCAAGAATTAACTCGCATGTTATGCAAACCTCGACCTTATTACTCTGATCCAAACATAATCTATCACGTGATATCCGAGATGATCTTAAACCTCTCGCAGTCATTCTACGTGAAAATGTTTGGAGTCTTAGGGGAAATCGAGAAATTTTTCCTGCTTGTTGTGCTCACATAATGTATTGTCTGCTAACCCAAAAACCATACAATCTCGCATATTTCTGCGCAAGACGAATTGTAAACCTTCAAGGCAAAAATAACAAGCTAATCCCATATGGAATGTTCCTGACACGCCTTTATCATCATATTATTTACTTTCATCCTCAATTTCAAAGTGCGTTGTACGTACTTGTGAATAAGATGATGGAACCTCTTAAAACATCTCACATGAATTCATTCTTCGTCCCTGAATCGGCATATACTCATCATCCATTTGACGATCCATCTAGTGAAAAAGCTCAAGAAACCTAGTTTCTGACACGCCTTTATCATCATATTATGTACTTTCATCCTCGATTTCAAAGTGCGTTGTACGTACTTGTGAATAAGATGATGGAACCTCTTAAAACATCTCACATCAATTCATTCTTCGTCCCTGAATCGGCAAATACTCATCATCCATTTGACGATCCATCTAGTGAAAAAGCTCAAGAAACCTAGTTTCCTTTCCAAATAGGATCAATCCTTAGATTTCATCTTTTATCTTTGTAATGTGATCATTCTCATGGAATAAAACATTTAACGTTTGATGTCTCGCTTATATAGTTGTTCAAATTCTCTAGAAAACACTGGATTTATAATACGATACCTTGTTCAAGTTTTGCACACTTTATGTAATGCTACTGATCTGCAGGAGCCGGATCCCTCAACTTGTACTAGACGGATCCCTCCATTTAGGGATCCGTGGGATCCGGTCACACAGAAATGCAGTTGCAGACATCCATACATTAAAGCATTATCGTAGACCACTTCATACTATCTAAACATAATGTCTTAAAACCACTTAAGCCTTCCTCAAGCTCAGTAGGTATCACATTCACTTATAGCTAATTTAGGATCACACTCAAGGTACTTTTTAATTTATCATTTCACCAAAACTCATCATCCTTCTGATCCAATACTCACACATCATTTCTCACATGTCAACACATCTAGTTTTATAATTCTCTCAATTTTAGCAAATTGATTTTGGTCACACTTACCTCAAAATAAGTCAAAAACTAGTTTTTCATTTCTTATAATTTTTAAGGAATTTTACAAATTTATCCTAAGTTTCCATCTGATATCTAGGGTCATTTAACACCACTTGACACTCTCAAATCTCCTAGTGTCATCTTTGATCACCCATTGGTACTCATAAAGTCCCATTTTCTTCCATAAAAGGCAATCATTAGCTACCATCACTCATTGCCCTTGATCATTTAAGACCCCTTTCATTTAAGACACTTAAGAAGACTGAAACACTCAAGACATATAGGCACTAGACCTTACAAACATCATTTTTCTCTTTTCTTGGCTGTTGAGAGCCGGATCCCTAGGATTAGCCTAGACGGATCCCGCATTGGAGGGAACCATGGGAACCGGCTGACAGATTCAACTAATCCTAGTTAAAACAATCATTTCAAGCTCTCCTTGCTAACTTAAACACTCCATTTTGTCTTAATTAACCTCCTTGATCAGTGCAACTCTGAAGTTGACTCTTGTGCATGCAAATCATTGCATTACAAAAGGATCTTAGTGGTTTAAGCCTTGAATGCACTTGCCAAATCCTTCCTTTTATAAGCCACCTTGTTAGGACTTCTTAGTCACCATCCACAACTTAATTCTCAGCAACTAGAGACCGCTATCTCACTAACCTTTTGTCATCTCATCATGAGGAAAGCTCCTAGTGCTAACTCATCCACCAAAGGACCACCCAAGAAACTTGCTCGTGTTGTTCACGAAATTTCTTCTACAAAATCATCTCCCATTAAATCCGCAAACGCTAGGATTTCCCCTCCACCAACTCAACCAATCAAACCAATCCCCAAATGGATTGTTCCCACAAAACTACCAATGCCAAACACCACTATACCTCCTAAACCCAACACTCCTATTTCCACTAAACCATCACCATTAGTGCCTAGAGCCATATCATTTACCACTCCACATTCATCTCCACACCTCTACAACTTAGAGGAATTGCCTTCTAGGCCCTCTCATCCTCCACCATTGCCAACATTCTCCTCTATAGAGAGGATGGCACAAAAAATCAAGGTGTTGAATCGACACTAGCACCGATATCCTTTTCTCCATCACCCTCAAATGGTCCTTTTTGGATTATGAGGAATCATCAAAGTCAACCACCCGATCACATGGAAGTAGATACTTCTCTACCACCATCCTCAACAATGGTCCACCACCACCACCTTTGGTTGAATCACCTCCAAATATACCTCCACAAATCCCTCATTCTTTTGAGAATCCTCGACCTTCCTCACTTAACCCTCCTCCTTTTGTGGAAACTCAACCCAACCTCTCATCCCAAGCAATTCTATTTCTACCTCCACCATTTCCTAGCCATGACAAAGATTGTTATCATTGTCAACATGTTGAAGGCTTGATAGATGAATTACGTGAAGAGCAACATTTCATGTTCTACCACCTCCTCGAACGTTTCGATGAGGTCAACAAACCTAAACAAACTTGAGCTTAAGGATTCAAGTGGTGTCCTAGTCTTAAGCTTAACTTAGATAGTTTAGGAATCTTAATCCATGTATTATTCATTTTCTTAGTTTTTAGAGTTATGTACATCATTTCTCTAGTTTTATTAAATGAAATTACATGTGATATGCCATATAATCTTGTGTATATGATTGGTGTCTTGATACACAACTCATTTTGATGATTAACATCAAATTTACATCAACATTGTTGTCTTGAGTTTTCAGGCAGACGGATCCCTCATGTTAGCTTAGACGGATCCCTACAAAGGAGGAACCATGGGATCCGTGCAACAGAAGACAATTTTATTACTAACTTATGTCTTATTTGCAGGAAATTATGCATTATATACTTGTTTTCTAACTTTTGTTTTGAGGATTTTCAATATACACATGAAGACTTTGACACCCTTAGCTGGGGAGTTTCTTGTCAAAGCAAAATATTGCAAAATCATTTGCAATACCTTCACATAGGATTACATTACTTGACGTACTCCTAGCAAAGGAGCACTCATCAAGGGGGAGCATGGTCGTCAAAAAGACGAAACCACTTGCAAACATAATTGCAATACACTCGCTTAGTATTCCTACTTACTTGATGCCCTTACAAAAGGATGGACCGGTCAAGGGAGAGCTAAGACGAGAATTCTTCCCTTCTCTTACTCTCTATTATTCTTATTTTTTCTTTTCACATATTTTTTTAAAACAATGTGTTAGTTTCTTTTCGATGCTTTTTTTGTTTCGACAAAAAGGGGGAGAAGAGAGTAAAAACTCCAATTCAAACTTTTACGAATTTTAGTTTTTCCTTAAAATAATCTTATATTTTGTCATCAACAAAAACGGGGAGATTGTTAATACAAATAAGCCGTAAAACCATTTATTTATACTTTACGATCTTCTAATGTTTTGTCGATAACAAACGTAAAATCATTCTAATGAAACAAATAGAATACGTAAATGGTTTGAGCCAATAGTTTACTAACACACTTACGTTTTCATATAAAACACTAAACAAGCAATAGTGTTTTCATGGTATAGTAATGCATATGTACAACAACTAGTGTTTACATAATGGGTAGATATATACATACTTAGTATGTATTATAATGGGTAATAGAATGGCTACAAGTATAAGTATTTGACCCATTGACTAAATACATTGAATGTAGTTGGGTAAAACCCAAAGTCCATGACCCATACTCATGGAGCATGATCCATAACCTATGAACCATTCCATAACATCATGCATAAGTCATAATGGGTATTATCCATGACCCATGGAGCTAACCCATGACTCATTGACTAGATGCATTGCATCTTCTAGATACATTGTATCTATTTGATACCCATGGATCAAAACCTACAACCCATGATCCATGATCCATGACCCACAACCCATTTAGGGGGATCGTCCTTCGGATCCCTAGTAATACACTAGACAGATCCCTCAAGCAAGGGATATGTGGGATCCGTGGAACAGTAGCATGTTTTTGTCTATAAATAGTGAGCCATTTCTTTATTGTAACTTATCCCTTTCACACACACTCTCTCTTAGTATTGTAAACTCTCTATCCTCAGATCCAAGGGACCTTTCTATGTAGTTTGTGTTTGTTTTTGTGTGATTCTCTAGATTCCTCTTAAAGGCGAGATCACCACCATTTGAAGTCAAGCAAGCTCAAGTCCATGGGTTTCCAAGCTTCGTCATCATCAAGACTACTGATGGTATCTTGTTGATAGTTCTTTTTCTTTCTCATTAGAAGTTTTGTGTCGAATACATAGGTGAAATATGTCTAAAGGGTCAAGACGAAGGCATTAGTGAAAGGTGCCGAAGAGTCGTATCGAAGGCATTAGTGAAAGGTGCCAAAGATTCAAGTCAAAGGCATTAGTGAAGGGTGCCAAAAGTCCATGTTGAAGGCATTAGTGAAGGGTGCCTAGAAGTCATGTCAAAGGCATTAGTGAAAGGTGCCTAAGGTGTACATTCGATATAGTGTGTTGATGTACATGATAGATTAGTATTGGGTCAAAGGATATTGATATCCTTGTTGATGTTGTCATAAGGAGTGGATCTCCTTTGGGATAGGTGTTGTGTAGTGTTGGGTAGTAGTTCCTCCTTTGTAATGGAACTCGATATCTAGCCTTGTACCGGATAAAGTGTAGGCGACGTTGTGATAGGTTTGGTTCTATCTCGTGGAAGAACCTGGTGTTTAGCCTTGTACCGGATAAAGAGTAGGCGATGTTGTGAAGGCTTCTCCGCCACAAGGAGTTTGTGTTGTGTAGTGATTACGAACTCTCGAGTAGGTGACTCGGGGAGTGGAGTAAGGAAAGGAAGGTGTCCTTGTAGCGAGATTAAGGAAATCTTTGCAATAAATTGATTAAATGATTGTTTATGTAACACGGTGTAAAATTAGAATTATGTATTAAATGGCAATAAACAAGAGATTTTGAGGACGAAATCTAAATAAGGAGAATATAATTGTTACACCCCTATCCCATAAATACCAATAGGTCCCACAGTGGTTGACTGTGGTCTAAGGACTTGACGGGATTGACTAGTCAACCCGATATTCAAACTAATAATTAACAAATGTTACGTTATAGTTATATGTTAATACAAATAAGCCGTGAAAATCTTTATTTATATTTTACGATCTTTTAATGTTTTGTCGATAACAAATATAAAATCATTTTAACGAAACTAATAGAGTACGTAAATAGGTTGAGTTAATAGTTTTCTAACACACTTACGCTTTCACATAAAACACTAAAACAAGTATAAGTGATTTTATGATTTAGATACATATGTACAATAACTAGTGTTTACAGATTGGGTTAAACATATACTTAAACTAAGTATACTAAAATGGGTAAAAACTAAGTATATGCTAAATTGGGTAAATACAAGTATATACTAAATGGGTAAATACTAGCAAATGGTTTTGACTCATAACCCATGGTTTTACATATACCACTTAAACAAGTTCATTGTATCCTTAAGATACATTGTATCTAGAAAGAAAACCATGGATCAACCCATAACCCATGACCCATGACCCTTAACCAAAAATACACATGGGCAAAGAGGAGCTGACCACGGATCCCTAGCTTTGTTCTAGCCGGATCCCTTGTGGTAGGGATCCGTGGGATCCGGGGAAACAGTAGGATTTTTCCTATATAAATAGTGAGCCATTTCTTCATTATATCTCACCCCTTTCTAACACACTTTCTCCCCTGAGTTAAATCTCACTAACCTTAGATCCAAGAGATCTATATTTGTAGTTTTGTCTTTGTGTGATCTTTTAGGTTTGTCTTAAAGGCAAGATCACCACCTTTGAAGTCGAGCAAGCTCAAGTCCATGAGTTTGCTTGCTTCCTCATCATCAAGGCTATTGAAGTCCTCTTGTTGATGATCCCTTTCTTTCTTCAAAGAAGTGTAGTGTTGAAGACATTAGTGAAAGATGTCTCAAGTGTCAAGACGAAGATATTAGTGAAGGGTATCTATCGTCTATAGGATAAGCACTTGTGGTAGGTGCTTAGAAGTCAAGACAAGAAGCATTAGTTGAAAGGTGCTTAGAAGTGAAGACACAAGACATTAGTGAAAGGTGTCTTGTAGATCTAGTCAAAGGCATTAGTGAAAGGTGCCTTAGATGTACATTCGATATGGTGTGTCTCGATGTACTAGATAGACTAGCATTAGATCCAAGGATATTGATGTCCTTGATGATGTTGTAAAGGAGTAGATCTCCTTTGGGATTAGTCGTTGGTGTAGTGTGGTAGTAGTTCCTCCATTGCAATGGAACTAGGTACTTAGCCTAGTACCTAATAAAGGGTAGGTGACGTTGTGAAGGTATAGTTCACCTAAGGTGTGAAAGAACTCGGTGGTTAGCCTACCACCGTATAAAAGGTAGGCGACGTTGTGTTAGGTGTGGTTCGCCTTGGTGTGAAAGAACTCGGTATTTAGCTTTGTACCGGAAAAAGGTTAAGCGACGTTGTGAAGGCTTCTCCGCCATAAGGAGATTGGTGTAGTGTTTACAAACTCTCAAGTAGGTGACTCGGGGAGTGGAGTAGGGCAAGGAAGGTGTCCTTGTAGCCGAACCAATATAAATACTCGCGTTGTGGTTTTGTGCTTCTTACTCTTATCTTTTCATTACATATCTTTATATGCTTGTTTATCAACATCCAACACTCACAACCAAATAGATTGACATAAGTCGATCTAAATAGTTTAAAAGGAAGTTTTAATTGATAAAACTATTCAACCCCCTTCTAGTTTTCCACAATTGGCATCAGAGCTTCGTTACCAAGTTTCTTGAAGTATATTGTACTTTAAAAACTTGATACGATCCATAGTTAATTGAAAACTACAAAGAAGGCTTTTCATAAAAACAAACACCATGTTTTTCAAAAACCATATGTTTGGATGTTGAGTTGATAACAACATTTTTTTTTATATATCTTTTCATTTAAGTGCACTAATCTTCTTTGTGATGTTGATTAGTCAAAGCTCATACCCACCAAGCTTTAGGAGACGCTTGGTAACAAGAATACCTTCCTTAAGAAGGTATCTTAAACGCAAAGGAGCGGGAATCGTCTAAAGTGACATTTGTCATTTGTAAAGACATTCCTAAGTGCACTCGAGGTATGATTTTCCACTTATATTTGAATGATATTAGTTTAGTAAATAAGTGTTATGTGTTAGGTATCTATTTGAGTAGATTTTTGTGTTTACACATGATCTACATGAAGCTTCGTTAGGAAACCTTTTTCTCTCATACGTGTTATATTTCTCGTCTATAGTCTTAGTATATATAGCTTATGTTTTATTTCTTTTAATCCTATAATAAAACAAAAACACGAATTTCAAAAATTCTTCCTTCCCTATTAATAATCTGTTGGGAATTATACGTTTGAGTTGATAAAGACAAAAAGAATGAAACAAGAGGGACTTAATATGACAAGAAAGAAACCTACTAAAAGATGGAAGGGCTTGCTTGCAATGGAAGTTTTATTATTTAGTCCTTATCCTCTAGTATATAAAGAGGACATAGGTGTAGGTTTTTAATTAAGTCTTCCAATAATGTAGTCGATTAGTAAAGGTGTGTGTGTGTCCTAGGCGTAATGTCTTGTAAACTCCTAGGTTATTAGTTTAGTTAGTAGACGTGTTCCTATAAACGTCTAATATATTAGAGTATTAGTTAATGGTGAAAAACCTTGTTCAATAACAAAGTATTGTTTTGATTATTCCGCTGCGTATTATGTTTATTATCTTTGTTATTGATCCCTAGCTGAGCTTATAAACGATCTTAACAATTGGTATCACTTGATATAGGGAATTACAAGGTTTTAGTTGTCGAAGAGCAGATGTAGAAAAAGCAGTAAAAATTGTCGACTGAAGCAGATCTGGGTAAAGTACGAATATGGTCAAAGAAAGAAGTTTGGTACTACGATTTAATGGGTCGGTTATGGATTGTAAAGTTGTTTTGTCGATTTCCGATTATTGTAACCTCGTATAAGTTAAATAGGTCGGTGCAAATTGATTTATCGTATAAATTTAACATTCACATGGTGGCCAATAAGGATGTGTTAAAAGAAAAATTACTGGTTTTGATCCTCTACTTCGCAGGTCAAGATTTTTATATAGTTTGGTTTTGATATGGTACAACGCAATACATGGTTGTTACAGTGGAATTCCTCTTTGATTGGTC
Organism: Chrysanthemum seticuspe; assembly: GCA_019973895.1. Lineage (NCBI taxonomy): Eukaryota > Viridiplantae > Streptophyta > Magnoliopsida > Asterales > Asteraceae > Chrysanthemum > Chrysanthemum seticuspe. Next base: position 308,084,518 of record BPTQ01000001.1, on the reverse strand, counting down.
CAAGTCAGCAGTTGGTGATAAATTGCGGCGTTTATTTTTTTTAAATTGGTGTGCACGTGGGATGTTGCATGAGATGGTCACGTGGTTATGCACAAGAAGGGAAAAGTGAATTGGTTATTGATTGAAAGTACTGTTGCAGTTTATATTACTCAAATTACCGTATCTATGAAAGTACTGCTTGGTTATGCAAAGTACTGCTGCTATTATTTTCAAAGTACTGTTGGAGTGTTTAAAAGTACTGATGCTGCTGCTCATTGTTTTAAAGTACTGCTCGAGGATTTTTAAAGGTACTGATGCATGATTATTTGAAAGTACTGCTGGTCGAATTTTGTTAAAGTACTGCTGCTTCACGATTGGATGAAAGTACTGCTCCTTCCCAATGTACTGCTCAAGGTTTTTGCATGGCGAAATTTATTTGGATTGGCAGTATAATGATGGTTTATTATGAGGAGATTTGGAATTAAGGAGAAGTCGAGCATAATGGTTATGGATTTTTGGACGACACACACACATGAGATTGGTTCACACACACAAGGAGTTTGGTGATTTGTTCTTAAAAGGATTCAAAAAGGCTCGTATTTGATTCTTATGGATTCAATGATTACGAAGAAGGTTGAATATCATTTATTTGATGTTGTAGTTGAGTTTCACTGGTTTGTGTTCTTATCATATAACTTGATGAATCTAGCAATGTGTGATTTTTCTTATGATGCTCTATGCACACATTGGCTATCACTTAAAGGAGTTACATTGTAGTGCTCAGTGTCTCATACTATTTGAGGATTCTTTTCAAGGGATTGCGGTCTACTTATATTTGTTGGTTCATATAAGTATGGAGTTCCGTGGATAGTAAAAGATTTAAGATACAAGTTTGGGAAATTCTACTTCTTCATCAAATTCGTTATATTTGGTTTTCTTCACAAGTAATCATTGCATAAAGCCTACAGATTTTGAAGAATCATTGATGTACATGCATCACTCAAGGGGAAGTGGATGATTTTTACTATTGTTGTTCATTATTACTACTGCTAGTTGAAGTTTTCTACTATTTTGGATCCATTTTTCTTATGATGCGTAATGGTGGGCGATTTGAAGCATTGGAAGTCTTAGATTGGAAGTATGATATTGGTTCGTGGTGGTCAAGATCATTATTTGCATACGTTCCCTATTTAGATAATAACAAAAAGGGGAAGAGATGTTTGAGTGGCGTGGCATGGATTAAGGGGAAGACAAAGGAAGACATACTTGTTTCATTCATGGTGAGATCCCTGATCTCAATTTCTCTACTTCGTCTAGGGAAATTCGTTCATGAATGGTTTTGTCATTATCAACTAGGGGAAGATTTTTGGGAATTATACGTTTGAGTTGATAAAGACAAAAAGAATGAAACAAGAGGGACTTAATATGACAAGAAAGAAACCTACTAAAAGATGGAAGGGCTTGCTTGCAATGGAAGTTTTATTATTTAGTCCTTATCCTCTAGTATATAAAGAGGACATAGGTGTAGGTTTTTAATTAAGTCTTCCAATAATGTAGTCGATTAGTAAAGGTGTGTGTGTGTCCTAGGCATAATGTCTTGTAAATGCCTAGGTTATTAGTTTAGTTAGTAGACGTGTTCCTATAAACGTCTAATATATTAGAGTATTAGTTAATGGTGAAAAACCTTGTTCAATAACAAAGTATTGTTTTGATTATTCCGCTGCGTATTATGTTTATTATCTTTGTTATTGATCCCTAGCTGAGCTTATAAACGATCTTCACATAATCCCACTCGACGCCCACTTTATTCAATCCTCACTTTTACAAATTTTCCCATTTCAAAAATTCCCTCTCATTTAAAAAAACTTCATCTTCCTCCTCATTCCATTTCATCCGAAACCAAGAAGATCCATCATCAACATGGTTTACATCGCACTCGTGCTCATCGCCCTAACACTCATCGCACTTGTGTTCCCTATGATGAAGTTCACATACGGAGACATTTACTTTGTGTTTTTAATCTATATTGGGGTCATATACCCAATCCTTTGTATCATCCTTAGTATTGAAATGCAATATTATTAATCTAGTTTATCTAGGTTACTATTATGTGTTTATCATACCTTTTGATTTATATGTTTTATATTTTTGTGATACATTAGAGGTCATGTATGCATGCTAAAAAAAATGTAGGATAAAACATATCTCGTGGTATAAAAACTGTAAAACCTTTTATCAAATATGTTTCTGTTACTACTGATCCACGGATCCCGGAAGATATACTATCCGGATCCCTTTTGTAAAGGAACCGTGGGATCCGTATTACTGGAAAACAGTTTTTACGTAAGATTAAAAACCACTATCTTTCTAAAAGTAATAATCCACTAGAATTTCAAAACCATGAGTTAGCTAAATGCTAAAAACCATTGTTAATAAAAATCTAGTAAAAATGTTAGATTATTATAGGTTGACCATAAACATCACCTCTTATTAACCCATCACTTCTATAGGTTCAACTATGACGCATGAATACGAGTTTGATTTTTCACTCACTAGCGTCTACACCCCGAACATCTCCCTTGAGCCCAACACACCTGGCAATCATGTCCGTGGGTTCAATAATCTCGAAAACCGTCACTTCCATGAAGGACGTATTGTAGACACCTCTCTACAATTCGAAGAAGGTATCAATACCTCCTTCCGAGCCATAGGACTAGAATGTCTTCTTGAAATCAACGAGAAGATATGTCCAAGGTTCATAATGGAATTCTTCCGTCAAGTCGAACTCGTTCGTAACGAGGATCGCTCTCTATCTCTTTGGTTTTACATCAAAAACCAAAAGTTCACTCTAACCCTTGGGCATTTTGCTCACATTCTCCGGATTCCAAATCATGGACAAAGTGCCTTCACCGAAGATTGGTCTCTTGATTCTCTCTTCAACTTTCGTGAAGAAAATAGTCCATATTGTTCACACATACCCTCTCCGGAAGATTTAACTCGCATAATATGCAAACCTCGACCATATTACTCCAATCCAAACATTATCCATACACGGGATATCCGAGAAGAGTACAAGCATCTTGCTCTCATTCTACGTGAAAATGTTTGGAGTCTTAGGGGAAGTCGAGATATTCTTCCCGCTTGTTGTGCTCACATGTTGTACTGTTTGCTAACACAACAACCATACAATCTCGCCTAATTCTTCGCAAGGCGAATTGCAAATCTTCAAGGCTCCAAGAATAAACTCATCCCTTATGGAATGTTCTTGACACGCCTCTATCACAATGTTATGCACTTCCATCCTCAAATTCAAAGTCCGTTGTACGTACTTGTGAACAAGATGATGGAACCGCTAAACATATCTCTCATGAAGACTTTCTTCATTCTTGATTCCACCAATACCCATCAATCACTTAATGATCCTCCTAGCGAAGACACTCAAGGAACCTAGAATAGTAAAATAGGATCAATTCTACTCTACTCATTATTTATCAATGTAATCCTATTTCTTTCATGAAATAAAACATCTTACATTTGATATCCTAGTTTTAGAACTCCTTTAAACAAAACTTAGAATATAATGCATTGTCAAGATCATTGCATACCTTTAGTAAAGGTTCTGTCTAGTAGATAGACGGATCCCAAACGTTGTACTAAACGGATCCCTACATCTAGGGAACCGTGGGATCCGGCAAAACAGAAAATGCAATTGCAAGCATTGTATGTCAAACACATCCTTAAAATACCTCACACTAAGCTAAACATAGTGTCTTAAGGTAGATTAAGACTTTATCAAGATAGGTTGATCTTTCCTACTCGTTCCAACTCACATAGAACACACTCTAAGATATTCATAGATCTATCACTTTGTTTTAATCCATCACTCTTCCGCTCTCAAAACTCACACTTCATATTTTTACCCTTCACATCCAAGTTAAAAATCTTTTATAACAAAATTGATCATAAATCAATCTCACCTCAAAATTGATCATAGTTGATCAAATCCTAGTTTTCCCATCTCAAAACCATTAGGATATTTTCCAAAACACAATCCTAAGTCACAACCTCATCTCTTGGATCATTTAGCTTCAATTGACACTCTCTTCTTTAGTATCATCCTTGCTCATTCATTGGTACTCATGAAAGTTCCAAATCCTTCTACAAAAGACAATCATTAGCTACATCACTCACCACCTTCAAATACTTAAGCACCCCTTCATTTAAGACACTTTGGAAGACTGAAACACTCAAGATGTTATAGGTTTTAGATTTTAGAAACATCATTTCCACTCTTTCATAGCTACTGATAGCCGGATCCCTAGGATTAGCCTAAACGGATCCCTCTGAGAAAGGAACCGTGGGATCCGGATGACAGTTTATGTCAAACATAGCTAAAACAATCATTTCAACTTATCTTCCTAACTCAAACACTCCATCTCATCTTAAATGAGTTCCTAGATCAGTCCAACCTCTGAAGTTGACTCTTGTGCATGTCAATCATCACACTCCAATGAATCCTAGTGGATTAAAGCTTAAATGCACTTGCCAAATCTCTTAGTTTATAAACCACCTTGTTAGGACCTTCATAGTCATCACTCTCACTCTAACTTTCAGCTCCTGAAATCATTTCATCATGAGAAAAACCCCAAGTAGTAACTTATCCACCAAAGAACCACCCATGAAAAAGGCTCGTGTTATACACGAAATCTCCTCAACCGAATCATCTCCCGTCAAACCAACAAATGAGAGAATCCTTCATCATCCAATCAAACCAATTCCTAAAAGGATAGTACCCACAAAACTACCTATGCCTAACAGTACCATACCTCCTAGGCCAAACAATATCATCTCCACTAAACCATCACCATTGGTTCCTAGAAATATCTCATTTACTTCACCATTATCATCACCACACCTCTACAATTTAGAGGACTTGCCTCCTAGGCCGTCTCATCCGCTTCCGCCGACAACATTCTCCTCATTAGGAGGAATAATGGTTCAAAATCAAGGTGTTGAGTCAACACTTACTCCGGCTTCCTTTTCGCCGTCTCCATCATATAATCCTATATGGATTATGAGAAATCATCAAAGTCAACCACCCGACCATATGGAAGTTGACATTTCCTTACCACCACCATCATTCTTGGTCGAGGCATTCTCAAATGCACATCCACCAATCCCTCCATCGTTTGAAGCTCCGCAAGCCGCTTCACTTGATCCTTCGCATCAAGCCATTTTATTTCCTCCACCACCACTACCTAGCCATGACAAAGATTGCTATCATTGTCAACATGTTGAAAGTTTGATACATGAAGTACGAGAAGACCAACGTTTCATGTTCTATCATCTCCTCGAACGTTTTGACGAGATCAAACCTAAACAAAACTTGAGCTAGAAGATTTTAGTGGTGTCCTAGCATCAAGCGTTAGATAGTCTAGAAATTCCTAGTCATGTATTGTCTATTTTCTTATTTTAGAGTCATGTATATCATAACTCTTGTTTTATTAAATGGAATTACATGCTACTTGTTATTTTTCTCATTTATGTGATAACATTACTTGTTATATCACCTTTGCTGATTTTAGTCATCAGCCAGACGGATCCCTCAGTATTGCCTAGACGGATCCCTACTAGGAGGGAACCGTGGGATCCGTGAAGTCAGAAAGTTTTTTTTTTTTTTTTAACTTAAATCACATTTGCAGGAAATTGTGAATTATACTTGTTTTCTAACCCTTGTTTTGTAGTTATTCAATTAACACATAAAGAATTTGACATCCTAAAGCTAGGGGGAGTTTGGTGTCAAAACAATACGTTGCAAAATTACTTGCAACCTTTGATTTAAATTTCATGACTTCCCGTTGCAAATATTGCAATCATCTAGGGGGAGCACACCCGTCACATAGACGTAATATTTTGCATAAGTTAGTTGCAAATGAACTAGATTAGAATTAGTTTCTTGACGCCCTTACTTAGGGATGGACTCGTCAAGGGGGAGTAACGACGAGATCCTTTCCCGTTACTTGCTCTCTATTTTTGTTTTCTTTCCTTTCACATGTTTTTCTTAAAAACAATGTGTTGCTTTCTTTCAAACACTTTTTGTTTCGACAAAAAGGGGGAGAAGAAAGTAAAAACTACAAATTCAAACTTTTACAAATTTTAGATTTTTCCTTAAAATAATTTTATGTTTTGTCATCAACAAAAAGGGGGAGATTGTTAATACAAATAAGCCGTGAAAACGTTTATTTATATTTTACGATCTTCTAATGTTTTGTCGATAACAAATATAAAATCATTTTAACGAAACTAATAGAGTACGTAAATAGTTTGAGTTAATAGTTTTCTAACACACTTACGCTTTCACATAAAATACTAAAACAAGTATAAGTGATTTTATGATTTAGATACATATGTACAACAACTAGTGTTTACATATTGGGTTAAACATATACTTAAACTAAGTATACTAAAATGGGTAAAAACTAAGTATATGCTAAATTGGGTAAATACAAGTATATACTAAATGGGTAAATACTAGCAAATGGTTTTGACTCATAACCCATGGTTTTACATATACCACTTAAACAAGTTCATTGTATCCTTAAGATACATTGTATCTAGAAAGAAAACCATGGATCAACCCATAACCCATGACCCATGACCCTTAACCAAAAATACCCATGGGCAAAGAGGAGCGGACCACGGATCCCTAGCTTTGTGCTAGCCGGATCCCTTGTGGTAGGGATCCGTTGGATCCGGGGAAACAGTAGGATTTTTCCTCTATAAATAGTGAGCCATTTCTTCATTATATCTCACCCCTTTCTAACACACTTTCTCCCCTGAGTTAAATCTCACTAACCTTAGATCCAAGAGATCTATATTTGTAGTTTTGTCTTTGTGTGATCTTTTAGGTTTGTGATCGGGTCCAAACCGTCAAGTTTTATCACACAAGCTAACCACTTGTGAATGGTCAACCGTAATAAACTTCAAACAGCTCAGAACCAATGCAATGAAGATCTAGAGGAATATAGTGTTTCCCCAGGTCGTTAAGTCCCAACGAGCTGTGCGACTGAATAACCAAACGCATAGTGATCGGGTGATATTGAATGGGAAAAGGTTTGTGATTATGAATAATTATACCTAAAGAGAAAGTTTGTAAATTACAGGGGCTTAAATGCAAATTAAAGAAAATAAAAAAAGATAAATTATATTAAATAAACGCTATCACTATTTTTAAAATGATGTTTTTGATTTTTCTTTTATAAATTTGAATTAAAAACTATGTAACGTACAAAAGAAAATGTGAAATTGAAACAGTATTAATCCTAAAAATATAAAAATGAAATTTTTACAAACCTAATGATAAGAGAAAATTTTTAGAAAAAGAAAATTATTTTTATGGCTATTTAATTAATTTTTATTAATTAAAAACTGTTTTTACCTATTTCATAATACCCTAAAATATAAGAAAATATGAAATAAAGCTAGAAAAGTGAAATTATGACTTAGAAAAATCTAAAATAACTAAAGAGAATTTTCAAAACTAATTTTGTATTTTTCTGATTATTTTTCTATTTTCTATTAATTAAAAACTATTTAAAACTAATTAAATTACTAAAAATTACAAATTTAACTAAGAAAAATCTGAAAAAATAGTTTTTTGACTTTTTATATTTATCTTAATCTATGAAAATTGAAAACTTATTTTTTTGAAGCTTTTCTGAATTAATTGTATTAAAAGTTAATTAGAAATGCCTAAAAACTGATTAAAATAAAGAAAAATAGCAAACAGAACTAGAAAAATATGAAACATTCAGGAAAAGTCTAAATTAATATTCTAAATCTAAGAAAAATATAAAAACATATACTAGTGTGCAATATATGGGAGCTGCAGTGAAAAGTGCTTATAAATAAGCACTCAAAATAAGCTAAAGACTACCACAGAGAACCAAATGATCACAGAAGCTATAATATGCTAAAACTACTTAACAGCAACCTATATCAACTAATCTAAACCTCTGAAATGCAAACTGCCATGATTTGATGATTTAAATACTCAAGTGCCAAACAGTTTTTCTCCTAACTTCTAGCTTAAGCACAAGCTTATCTAATAAGCAACAGTGGAAAACAGAACTTGTAACTTGTAAACAACCAACCAGAGATTATATAAACCAAAATTGAGCCACTAACAAGCTTTATTGAAGCTTGTGGAGCTTCAGCAAACAACCTGTACACACTCAGTATTAGCTGAGTGTGAACAGGGTATATAAGAGCTTATTGAGCAGCTTATTTGGACCTCATAAAAACTTCCAAAAATTCAACAAAAATCAGTTTAAGAAACTTGACCAACTAAACTAGAAAAATCCAAAATATCACTTGAATTGATCCAATAATGAATCAATGAAAATTCCTCCAACCTTGGTGAAAAACTGCTTTTCCATCTTTTGACTTTGAACACAGAATTGATATGTTGACTTTAATGAGATTTGATTCAATATATTGAACTGAGATTGAAATGAAATGATGAAGTAAGACTAATTTAGGCTATATTACTACTATATTTATCTAAATGCAAGATTATACTGTCCTTATACTAACTGATGCAATAATATGAGCCAATTCCAAATGATTTTGACTTATAGTGGAATAGAGTGCAACTAGTCGACTGTTTTAAGTCTATTTCACCTAGATAAGGCTTAAGCAACTGCACTTATACACTAATCTATCCTCAAACTCAGATTTGCAATGAGATCCAAACAGTCCTTTAAGTATCTGTCAACACAGAAATAGGCTAATCTAGCTGATTTGGACCATGGATCTAGATTTCATATGATCAATTAACTTACAACTGTGCTATTGAAACAGAAAACAAGGCCAAATAAGCACTTAACAGATTATTCTAATTTTAAGCTAATTTTGGCATTTTAAAGGATTTTAGGCAAAATCAAAACTAGCAACTAAGATACCCTAAATTAGGAACAGATAAACCTATCTTGAACAAATAAGCTAATAAAAACATAATAAGCAGTAAAATAAGCATATGAACAGTAACTGACTAAAACTTTGACTTTTGTTGACTGAAATGAAAATTGAGCAATTAGACAGGAAAACCTTCAAACTTGTTTTAGTAACATTAAAATAACTGAGATAAACTAATTTGAACAAGCAAAACAGATGAAAACTTAAAATGTGACAAGAACACTTTTTGGCGGGAAATTGGAATCAAGAAAGAACACTGGAAATTAATGAACAAGAACTTTAAATTATACTTGAATTAACTCATACAAGACAAATAACTTAAAACCCAGAAAGATTTTTGCATAAGAAAATTAAAACGATTACAGAAATTAAAGAAAGGTCTAAAAACAAGTGACAAATGCTACTCTGTGTCTTCTTCCTTCTTTATAGCTTTCACAAAGTTGCTCTGAATCTTTTCTGGCCATTGGATGGGTCAAAGTTGATCTTGGCCCTTGATTTCTCATTTTGGCGCCAAATTGATATAGCCAGTTGGGACAGGTTGAGTGCAAGGAGGGGGAGCATTTAATGCTTTTTGTTGTTTGGTGGAGGTGGAGGGGACATGGAAAGGTGAGAGTGAGCTGGAGGTGAGGGGGTTGAGTGTTGCAGGGCAGTGGTTGAAGAAGAAGACAGTGGAGGGAAAAGGTGTTTGACTGGGAGGTTTGACTTGGGGTGTATAATAGATAGGGGGTCAAAAACAGGGGGGTCAAAGGTGTATGGCAGGGGTTCAAGGTTCAAAAAGGGTAAGGGTTCAAGGCTTGGATATTAATAACAAGGACCATTTTGCAATTCACCAAACTTGAGGGACCAATTCTGCCAATTTTCCAAAGTTATGCCAAGGGACCAATTATGACAAGTTTCAATAGTACAAGGACCATTAAAGATATTTTCAAACTTCCAAGGACTATTTTTGCCAATTTTGAAACTTGAAGGACCAAACTTGTAAATTCTCAAAACTTTTGAAATTTTTCACCAAAGGACTAATTATGACAACTTATGATTTCAAAAGGACCTTTGGTGACTTTTCTTTTAAAATAAGTGCTCAGGGACTATTTCTGACAACTTTTGAAACTTGGGGGACTAAAACTGCCAATTATGCAAACTTAGCTCATTTTTCATTTGATTTTAAACATTTTGCATCTAAAACATATAAAATACAATTTTGAGATATTTTCAGTATTTTGATGCATTTCTGAGCGTTTTTAAATGTTTTGCAGTTCAGATTTGACCAAAAATGATGAGTATTTACACACTCATCAGTTTGTCTTAAAGGCAAGATCACCACCTTTGAAGTCGAGCAAGCTCAAGTCCATGAGTTGCCATGCTTCCTCATCATCAAGGATATTGAAGTCCTCTTGTTGATGATCCCTTTCTTTCTTCAAAGAAGTGTAGTGTTGAAGACATTAGTGAAAGATGTCTCAAGTGTCAAGACAAAGATATTAGTGAAGGGTATCTATCGTCTATAGGATAAGCACTTGTGGTAGGTGCTTAGAAGTCAAGACAAGAAGCATTAGTGAAAGGTTCTTAGAAGTGAAGACACAAGACATTAGTGAAAGGTGTCTTGTAGATCTAGTCAAAGGCATTAGTGAAAGGTGCCTTAGATGTACATTCGATATGGTGTGTCTCGATATACTAGATAGACTAGCATTAGATCCAAGGATATTGATGTCCTTGATGATGTTGTAAAGGAGTAGATCTCCTTTGGGATTAGTCGTTGGTGTAGTGTGGTAGTAGTTCCTCCATTGCAATGGAACTAGGTACTTAGCTTAGTACCTAATAAAGGGTAGGCGACGTTGTGAAGGTATAGTTCACCTAAGGTGTGAAAGAACTCGGTGGTTAGCCTACCACCGTATAAAAGGTAGGCGACGTTGTGTTAGGTGTGGTTCGCCTTGGTGTGAAAGAACTCGGTATTTAGCTTTGTACCAGAAAAAGTTTAAGCGACGTTGTGAAGGCTTCTCCGCCATAAGGAGATTGGTGTAGTGTTTACAAACTCTCGAGTAGGTGACTCGAGGAGTGGAGTAGGGCAAGGAAGGTGTCCTTGTAGCCGAACCACTATAAATACTCGCGTTGTGGTTTTGTGCTTCTTACTCTTATCTTTTCATTACATATCTTTATATGCTTGTTTATCAACATCCAACACTCACAACCAAATAGATTGACATAAGTCGATCTAAATAGTTTAAAAGGAAGTTTTAATTGGTAAAACACACTTCAACCCCCCTTCTAGTTTTCCACATTATAGAAAAGAAGGGGACCTAAGTTGCCACATTGTAAACTTAATATAAGTGTCTTGTGGCCAAAATAGAAAGAAATGGGCTTGAGGGACCAAAAGTGTCAAATGGTGAAATAGCTTTACAATGAAGAAAGTTTCATGTATTAAATCCAGACTTCTCAAAATTTCATGGTTATTAGTGAATGTCGGTTTAGAAGATAGGAGGGAAAATATGGGTTGGTCTTGTAGGCCAATTGGTGATGAATTAAGGGTGTTTTCCCAAATGTAAAGTCATAGAGAAGATCCTTGCAAGGTGAGTAATCCTTAACTGGGTTTAATTATAAATTTAAGAGTTAGGGTTCATGTACCCATGTTGGGGGTTTTGGGTAATTGTATTTGTAAACACTAATTAAAATGTTATAGTGTAATTCGGTGAAACCCCTCTAATTAAATTGAAGGTAAAATAAGTAAATTGGTATATGATCATGTTATGATCATTTGATGATTAAAAAGAGTTATAATAATCTTTGGAGAATCTTATTATGGGTAAAGTTGGGTAATTTATGGGTAGATCATCATATAATCAATATATGATTATGTCATGATTAGAAGATGTTTATGAAAGCCAAATGGTTGTGTAAACCATAGTTATAGTTAATTGATATTGTTTTAAGTGTACTTTGATTATTATGTTTAAGGATGTTAGCTATGGATGATGTTGGACATTATTTGATAAAGATGATGATAAATTGTGTATGGCTTAACATGGATTGCTAAGGTATGTAATCCGGTTACTACATGTTTAATGTGGAAATTATTATATAATGTGTTTATGATTGTTATAGTAAAGTTTGGTTATGGATAAGTTAAGGAATTATTGGACCTTTTTGGGAATTGATGATGGTTATAGACTTAATTGCTTAAAGATGTGTTAAGGTATGTGTTATTGCCTTATGTGCTAATTTTGCTATGGTTTGTGTGTTAGCAATGCTTATATGAATTATATGATGATAGAAGCATTGTCATGTTTTAGCCGATTACTTACTAAGCGTTATTGCTTACATGTTATAGTTGCCAGGTTCTTGTAGGTTCATGAGTATTGGAAGTGCTATGGCTTGCATTGGGTGTTGGATCATGGAATGATCATTGAAGTTGGTAATATGTGATATTATGAGCTAGGTAGACACCGAGGTCGTGTGATGAATTTGTACTCCCGTGAGTCTTTTTATAGTTTTTTAAATGTATCATCAATCGACAAGTACAAGTCATAGTCGTTATAGTATTTTGATTGGTCAAATTGGATGTCATGGTCAATGTAAATGGGTGTTTGGATTAAAGTGTATTTCTACCCATTCTGGGTTGAATGGGTCAAATAAGTGTTAAGCACATCAAGGATGGGTTAGTTATAGTTTGTATGGTCCTTGCTTATTTTTTAAATGTTAAAGTGTTGAATTGATTGAAATGGGTCAAGAATGGTTGTACAGTTTTGCTGTCAAAATATGCAGGTTTGTAGACCTGACGACGTCGCAGTTTTGTGGCGATGGCGTCCGGCTCAGTTGAGACGGCATCGGGTTTAAAACCCCATGAGCCATCGCGTATTAAATATGAAAACGTGTTTTAAGTTATAGTTAAAGGGTGACGGCGTCGCAGCTTATAAGGCGACGACGTCAGCCCGTATGGAGCAACAAATGATATTTTGTTATAGTTTTGAGTCATTGGTTTTAAACTAATCAAGTATGTGTTATAATATGAATTGTCAAAGGTCAAATGTTATAGTTTTTGTCGTTTATTGAAGAGTTTAATAAGAAAAAGTAATATTAAAATGTTTCCACGTCAAAGTTTTAAAAATCGAGAAATTTCTGGTCAAACCGGGAATCGGGGCGTAACAAATGGTTAGGAGTTGGGAAAAAATTGTTTTCAGGTAGAGAATACATTGGTTTATTCTCCGGTGAGACACTTTGGTTTATCCTGGTTCGGGATACTTTTGTTTATCCCGTATGAAAAGAGGATACTTTGGTTTATCCTAGTTTAGGATACTTTGGTTTATCCCGTTTTGAAAATTAGGATACTTTTGTTTATCCTGGTTTGGGATACTTTGGTTTATCCCATATGAAAATGAGGATACTTTGGTTTATTCTGGTTATCGGTTCATGATTTTCTGTTTTGAAGATCAGTTTCCGCTTGCTGTCGGTTGTCTTCATCAAATAACTAGTTATTACTTTAATGTTTTATTTTGTTTTCTACTCTAGTCCGAGCTTTCGCGATTTCGTCGCTCGAACCGCGGAGGATTATTAGAGGATAGGTTAGTTGGCCCAAGCCCGTATGTGGACGGGGGTTTATTCAATGTCTAACACACGAAATGTGGAATCCCAAACCGTGGATCTAGAACACTTAGCTTGTAATGAGTAGTTGCCTTGGATAGTTCCAAAACAACAAAGAGAAACTTTGTATGAATACACACAAGTATGCGGAATCTACTTGAGTGTACTTAGAAGATTAAAGTAAACAAATGAACACAGAATGTAACAACCAATGCTTCAATATTATTAATCAATAATACGGATACTCTGAAAGTATCAGGGTTACACCTTGAAGCTTTACTTAGAACGGCTAGGGTTAAGGTAAATACTAATGAGGTTGAGAGATGTATTCTGACCTAGCTAGGATCTCCTTTTATACATCAAGGAGTCCTTTAAAGAGATAACTATGCATTAAACGTATCATATCTTCTATATGAATAGAAGATATGTTATTACAAAACATACACGGCATACTATACTTAGAACAATACTAACTCTAACACTATCAGTACTAACTCTAACATTATCAGTACAAACTAGTTAATACTCTTGGATTATAACTATCAGTACAAACTTCCAAGACTAAGAGTACTAACTGTAATCATGAATTTCCCAAGAATCCTCCCCTAAAATTGTGATTGGGTTTCTGAATCACAAGTTTCTTCATGCTGAGAGGATTCTTCCAAACATCATTGCTGTCTACTAGGTCTTCCAGGTTGGTCAAATATCTTTAGCAGCAACTCCTTGGCCATTTCCACTGCATTCCCCATTCTCAATCCTACATCCAACATCTGTAAGAGTGTTCCAAGAGCAAGTGGATACACTCTCTCAACAAGTTTGGAAATATATGTCCCATTGCAGGTAGTCACAAGATGCAAACCACATGAATCTAGCAATGTCCAACTCAACTCTTCATCACCAGTCTGAAATCTCCATTGTTCTCCATTTGCATCTGGTTCAAAGATATTCTGAAGCTCATACAGCAGCTCCACATCCTTGTCATTCTCAGGATCCTTGTTCTTGAACCTTTTTTTTAACAAGTTCCCAAAGCTTGAGCAAATATTCCATGTCAATTGCTGCAAATAGATCTACCAAGTACAGATATGCACTTGTTCTTCCTCCAATTCTATAAAGCCTCCAATACCTCTTACCCTCCTCAGTATAGATATCCCAATTGATGATTGGATACCTAGTGTTGATGGGCTCTGAGTACATTGCACCTTTAGGGGCCTTAATCAACATCATCTTGTTGAGCTCTTCTTTAGTCAATCCACCTTCATCTTGATCTGTGGACTTCAGCCTTTTGGTAACAGTTGAGGAAACACCTTCTTTACCTGGCCTTTTGTAGTTTCCTATAGGCTGTGACCTTTCAAGTATATCATATGGTTGCATAGGAGTGAACCCAAGAATTCTTCTCTGGATTCTATCAAAAGTTCTTTGAAGAGTCTCCCAAGATAGCTGATTTAATTGCTTTAATGTCCTCTTATCTTCACCCTGATGCTTAATGTACTTGACAATATACATCTTTTGCTGACTTGTGTTAGGAGGTATGTGCAGATCTTCAAGTTCCCTTTGTTGTCTGAATTGGCTTTGTCTCCTTGCAAGTGTTTCATTAAATAACAAAGCTGCTTCATTTATACTTGTTCCTTCATCTTGCTGCAGCTTCTGTTGTACTTCTTTTGCAGCATCTATTTTTGCTCTCATTTCATCCATGTCTGCCAATCCTCTGCAAGCTTAGCAACCTTCAATTTTTCTTTGGCTACAGCTGCTTCCTGTCTATCCTCCTCATCCCACTTTTCTGCAAGTTCCTTTGCAGCATCTTCATTAATTCTTTCCAACTCTGCTCTAGACAATTTCTTTTTTTTTGGTTCCTCTTGTAGAATTCCATTGCCTTTGTCTTTAGGATCAATTGTTGGAACATAACTAGTTTGTTCTGAGATAGCTCCTTCTTTGATTACAACACCTTTTTCTTTTGGCTTTGTTGTTGACTTTGACTTCTTCCTCAGGTATAGAATAAGTGGTTTCGAATAGACAGGTGTGATAGGAACTAATCTCTTTAAACTTTTCAGACCCAAAGCAGCATGCTTCTCCTTTTCTTCATTATCATTATCCTCTGTATCAACATGTGGTGTGGTAGTGGTGGTTATAGCTTCTGTAGTGGTCATTGCTTGTAGTTCTGCAACTACTTGAAATAAAGGAGTTAAAACCGATACTTGAGCCTCAAGAGTACTAACTATAGTACTAACAGTACTACCTACAACACTAACAGTACTAACTGGATAGTACTGATAGTGCTTGCAGGAGTACTAAGTACTTCTTCATCATTCTTCTTGGCCTCTGCATCAACTAGAACTTATTTTTCCTGATCTTCTTCATGATAGAAAGGACTTTCATGTGCCCCTCCTTGCCAATCACCAAACTCATGTCTTCCTTGAATATCTTAATTCCTCCCCTGTTTGGGAGAATCCTCACTTGAAGTACTGGACACCATGAACATGGCCTTTCTTTTCTTTGATGCAGTGCTGGAAGTGGGAGTGGACTCTGTAGTAGGTGGAACAGAAGGCTGTGAAAGAATTTTGACTTGATGCTCCAACTTTTTCATCCTGAGAAGCATCTTGGTGTAGATCTTGGAGGCATTCTTCTTTGTCTCCTCCAAATCACTTTCTAGTTGTTTAACCTTCTGAGAGAGAGAACTGTACAAATATGTCAAATCCTTGAGTGTCAATATGCCCTCACCACTTCCAGCTGTGTTACCTGCTGAGAGAGGTGGGTCATGGAGCAATTGAGTTTCTTTCCTAGGCCTATCCTGAGCAGAAGCAACCCCCCTTTTTTAGCAGGTGCCTGGGTCCACCCTGTGAGGCAAGCTCACTGGGTATTGGCATGGGTTGGGTCTTACTTATGTTACCACTGTCCTCACCAGCTTCTAAGCCCGGTTGAGTAGTGGCAGCCCTAGCCATTGTACCTCCTTCATCACCTGAGGTAGGCTCATCTAGTTCAATATTAGTAGGAGAATGGGTCTGAGCCTGCCCACTCCTATGTCTGGTATGCCTACTTGTTGATGAAGGTTGGTTTGTGTCTGATTGAGCTCCATCTGTGGGTGTGTGTTGGGATCCATTTGTGCTTGATGGTCCTTCACCCTCTGCAAGTAACATAAAAGAAAACAAAGGCACTACAGTCCCACTATACCCCTTCACATCCTTTGACATATTAGAGAAAACTTTTGATGTGAGGATTTTAGGTAGGCAAATGTTTTTATGAGACTGCAAGTTTTGTTTTTGAAGATCCAAAAATAATTGAATAAACCTGGGATACATCAAAAACTTGTTTTCATTACCAGCATTTTTAATCATACCCTCAAAAATATAGTTAGAAAAGTTGAATACCCTGCCTGTTGCAAGGCAGGTCAAGGTTGTGGCTATGTTAGTGGGGAAAGCATCCCAACCAGTCCTTTTGTAACTCAAAGAGTTCAAGAGGGTATGAATGAGAAACCTCCATTGTGGGGGAAACTGGTTTTTCTTAAAATTAAAAGTATTATCATGCCTGTACCCCATCAATGAAAGTTGGTCAAGAATTTCAGAGGCTGTCAAACTGTTAATACCTTGAGCATCTCTAAGATGAAGATGTTCCCTTAGAGATGCGGCAGTAAAATGTCATCCACTATACCAATTAGTTGTTGGAACCCTTCATTAGATGTTGTCACAATAGCAGTTTGCCAAAACTTTCTAACAGGAGTACATAAGATAGTAGGGTTAAAAAGTAGAGCAAACCTTATGTGGCTTCTGTTTAGAAAAGCTACTATCTCTGAAAACTCTGTATTGCCTTCTGGTAATTCCAAGCACGCCACCATGTTATGCTTATCAACAAAATCAATAGGAGCCATGAGCAATAAGAGTTAGGGTCATGAAAGTGGGTTTTGTTCGCAAAAGTCTTTAGAGAATTGTGATTAACTGCAATTGAGAAGTTATGTATATATAGAATGAATTCTTGAATTTTGATTGAACCGCCATGAATATATTGTTGGTAAAAAGTAAAGATTATCCAAATAGGAAACCTTTATATAAAGAAACTAGCAATAACAACCCAATTTGCATAGGCAATTAATGCATAACAGACTTTTAGCAAAAGTACTAACGGCTAGTCATCAGTACTAAATTAGCTTATCAGTACTAAGTTATAACCATCAGTATTAAGTTTACCCAGCAGTATTATCTTATATTTTGAAATCATAACACTGCAACCCCAATTTTGAAGGGATTAAGTGTATAGAATGACACTTAATCAAGGCTAGGCCTCATATGGCCTCTGGTTTGGTGAAAACCAATGGTTTCAGTGCTAAGCACTGCCTGTGATGGATAGTCCCATTCAAAGGGCCTTCCTGACAGGGTTTCCAGCTCGTGGCATGTATTTCCTCCAACACAAGTGTTGGATTCAGTGTTGCTCGTTGTTCTCTATGCCAGATGCCCTTGGGCTAGTCACACTATCTGAGAACAGGTAGAATGGCAAAGAGTGAGTTAGTGCAAAATAAATCTTACTAACTGAAACCATCAATTCATGTTCATTATACTACCAGATGTCACATTATGCTTTGGCATCACAAAGTTCAATTGTGCAGCAATTTCCATCATGTGGTTGCTTCAGAATGTACAAGGGGAGTGAAACCACATCAGCTGCATTACCAAAACACATCCATACTACTTGTGCTAGGCCTGCAAAGTTAGTTTAAAACCAAGGAAACACAATCTAAGCTATTTTCTTGTCAATCAGTATTAACTTTACACTAGCAGTATTAACCAGATAACTAACAGTACTAACCAGTTTAAAAAATTTTACAAATTAGTGAGAGATTAAGACATATTATGGATGAAGCATTCCAATACTTGTAACCAAGTATTGAAACCTTCCCAATTCAAAAGCCTTTGTTTAATGATCTGCAACATTAAGCTCAATATCAATCCTATCAACCTGGATGAGCTTCTTTTCATTACAGTCTCTTATAAAATGATGTCTTATCTCTATATATTTAGTTTTAGAGTGTGCAACTGGATTTTTAATAATGCATAAAGTACTGTTGTTATCAATGTAAATGACAGTGCCCATAAAATTATACCCATAATCAAGCATCTGGTTCTGAATCCAGAGAACTTGACCACAACAACTTGCAGCAGCTACATATTTAGCCTCAGTTGTAGAATTTGCCACAATGCTTTGTTTCTTGCACTGCCATGAAATCAACCTATCACCAAGAAACTGTCATCCTTCTGTGGCTGACTTCCTATCAAGACTTGCCCCAGCATAATCACTGATAGAGTAAGCTACCAGATCAAAAAGAGAGTCTTTAGGATACCAAGGACCTAGGTGAGCATGGCCTTTCAGGTATCTAAAGATCCTTTTAACTACATGAATGTGAGAGACCTTTCGAGAGACTTAAAATCTTGCACAGGCAAACACTGCAAACATAATATCTGGTCTGGAGGCAGTCAAGTACATCAATGAACCAATCATTGACCTATAGAGGTGCTGATCAACCTCTTCACCATCAACATCTAGAAGTAGTGACTTATTATGTTCCATAGGAGTGCTTGCAATCTTTGTATTCTCATAGCCAAACTTCTTCAAAATCTCCTTGACATATTTATCTTGGCTGATAAATATGCCATCTGTCTTTTGCTTGACCTGTAGCCCAAAAAAGAAGGTGAGTTCTCCTATAGAACTCATCTGAAACCTATCTTGCATCAGCTTCTCAAACTCTTTGCACAAATCCTGCTTGGTTGACCCAAAAATGATGTCATCAACATAGATCTGAACCAAGACGATATCATTCTTCACATTTTTGTTGAACAAGGTCTGATCAATCTTTCCTCATCTAAAGCCATTTCCCAATAGATACTTGGACAATGTTTCATACCAAGCTCTTGGTTCATGATGCAGACCATAGAGTGCCTTTTCAACTTTGTACACTGTGTCAGGAAAGTTGTGGTCTTCAAAGCCTGGAGGTTGACAAACATATACCTCCTCCTCAATCTTTCCATAGAGGAAAGCACTCTTCACATCCATCTGGTATGCTGTGAAGTCTATGTATGATGCATAAGCCAAAAACAGCCTTATAGCTTCAATCCTTGCCACTGAGCAAAGACTTTTTCATAATCAATACCTTCCTGGTGTGTATACCCTTGAGCTACTAATCTAGCTTTATTCCTTATAACCACACCTCTTTCATCCTTCTTGTTTCTGAAAACCGATTTAGTGCCAATAGCTCTCTTGCCTTCAGGAAGATCTACCATAACCCAAACATTTTGAAGTTTGAACTGGAGAAGCTCTTCTTGCATTGCTTCTACCCATGCTTCATCTTCAAGGGCTTTGTAAACCTTCTTTGGTTCTGCCTGTAAAACAAAACAAGCAAACATACACTTTTATGTTCCACCATGAACCCTCTCTTCATATATGGCACTAAAGAAGCCAGTCTCACTATGCTGAACCTGAGATCTTGTTATTCTTTCAGCATGAACACCCCCAATTACATCCTCCAAGGGATGATCCTGATTGATTCTTCTGTGTGGTGTAACAGGAACAGAATAGGATGAAGCAATATTTGTAAGATCAATCTCGTTTGCTTCATCATTAGGATCACTGGAATCAGAAACATCTGTATTTACTGATGGAATGGTGTGAGATCCATCAGTATTAACATCTGGCCAATCAGTACTAACATGTGGCCCATCAGTATTAACCACATTAGTACCGTTAGCAGTTTTATCACCAGTTTCAACTGCTACATCACCTTCATTGCTCACCACTCCTTTAGCATCTATATCAATGGTCTTTGGAAGCAGCTGCAGATCTCTTCATTTCTTGTTCAATGACTTTAAAGTTATTGAACAAATTATCTAACCCCATAGTTTCAAATTTTGTCTTATGCTTCCAAACAATGACATGTGTGTCCCACTTTGGTGATGGAAGGCTTCTAACAAACTTGAGATTTACATCTTCTTGAGAGATATCAACACCCAACACTGCCAATTGACTGACAAGTTTTTGAAACCTATTGCAAACTGAGTCAATAGACTCAGTAACACCAGGAATGAAGTTCTTAAATTCTTGCTTCAAAAGAGTTTTCTGAGTTTTCTTGGTGGCAGAATTCCCACCAAATCTAGTCTCGATGGCTTTGAACAAGGACTGAGTATCCTTGTGCTTGCTAAAGTTGAGTTGATGATCATCTGGTAATGCCATAAGTAGAAGACTTCTGACCTTGAGATCATTGCCTCTTTGAGTAATTTCTTCAGTAGTGACAGGTTCACCTTTGTCTTTAAGGACAGTTTTGCCACTGACTTCTTCAGAAATAGTGGATTTGTAGGAGTCTCCATTTAGCATAATGTGTCATAGCTTATAGTCCAATACCAAGAACTACTATTCTATGCGCATCCTTTAAAGATCATACTCATTTGACTGCAACTTAGGAACTCTGGAAATAGCACTAGATTTGCTTGAATCAAAGTCCATTTCCTCTTCTCTGTGATACAGGATCTTCTAAAACAAATCTTTCAGGACACAAGCTCTGATACCACTTGTGGAATCCCAAACCTTGGATCTAGAACACTTAGCTTGTAATGAGTAGTTGCCTTGGATAGTTCCAAAACAACAAAGAGAAACTTTGTATGAATACACACAAGTATGCGGAATCTACTTGAGTGTACTTAGAAGATTAAATTAAACAAATGAACACAGAATGTAACAACCAATGCTTCAATATTATTAAGTATCTGAAAGTATCAGGGTTACACCTTGAAGCTTTACTTAGAGCAGCTAGGGTTAAGGTAAATACTAATGTGGTTGAGAGATGTATTCTGACCTAGCTAGGATCTCCTTTTATACATCAAGGAGTCCTTTAAAGAGATAACTATGCATTAAACGTATCATATCTTCTATATGAATAGAAGATATGTTATTACAAAACATACACGGCATACTATACTTAGAACAATACTAACTCTAACACTATCAGTACTAACTCTAACATTATCAGTACAAACTAGTTAATACTCTTGGATTATAACTATCAGTATAAACTTCCAAGACTAAGAGTACTAATTGTAATCATGAATTTCCCAACACGAAAGAATCTAAAAACAAACATATTTTTGACATCATTTTTTTAGCAGATTTCCGACAAAAATGCATTCCGGTAGTGTTGGTGATGGTGGTTTCGTTTCGGTGGCAAAAGTAAAATGTGTTGGAACTTCTTGGTGTTGATTTGAGAGAGGTTCTAAAATTCATATTTGAGTTCTTTTTTGCAAGTGGATTAGACATATTTCTAGGAAACTTTAAATCTAGTACTGAGTACATGTTTAAGATGTTTTGATTTGGTTATTTGGATTGTTGAATGATCGACGATGTAATTTATAGCAGGTTTGATTTATATAAAGCTATGTGATTTAATAATTATGTTGAAGTTTTATTGTGGGTTTTTGATGCAGGTTTTACTGGCCAGGTTTTAATATTTATAATGTCTCGTTATACCTATGGTCTACCCTAATGCACTAACGGGCAGTGTACCCGGTCGTGTGTAGTGTAGTATTCAGTAAAACCGAGGTTATCCCAAGAGCTATGTGTGTGGATTAATACTAAGTCTAGGTGTCACAGATTTTAATATGGTTTTGATATCGAAATAACTAATTAACTACTAAAGCAAATAAAGGCAAAGATGTGATCAATAGAGGAGAGTGGTGCTAACCTAGTTATTCATCCTAGCTAGTAATGTCTACGTCTAATTACTTTCAATTACTTCTGGTGGGGTCAAAGTCAAGAGGACAACATGTGGTCAGTTCGCCCTAACCTATCAGCAAAGATGCCACCACTGGAGAATTCAGGTGTCCCCTCATAAGTCCAGTTGTTCCTGGTCTCCTAAGCCGCGTTATTAAGTTCCGCTATGTTAGGAATTCTTGTAATAGTATGGTTCCTGCTGATAATGGTTCCTGCTGATAGTTATTTATGTTTCTGCTCATAGTGCAGTTACTGCTGATAGATAGTTTTGTTTCTGCGGATAGTAGTATCCGTATTATTAGTAATTAGTTAGGATATGCATGAGTTATTTTAGGAAGAGATAATGCATATCTTTTACATGTTTTGTAAGCTGCAGAATTAGGGTTTCTTATAGTATAAAAGAAACCTACGGCTAGGGGTTTTAGACATACTTTTCAATAACATTATTAGTGAATCAATATAGATCCATAGAGGATAAAGTATTTGTGTTTATTGTCTTCTTAACTCTTGTGTTCATATTCCGCGTGGACATAAGTTTAATAGAGGTTCTCTATAGTTTGCTTGTGATTACACAGATTTACTATCAATTCATTAAGGCTCATAAGATCTATCTGGGACTGATCCAACAAGTGGTATCAGAGCCTGGTGAGGATCTCTAAAAGAAGATTTCCTTTTCTCTCAAAACTCTAAACTCTCTCAAACAATGTCAACTTCAGGCTTAGACAATGAGAAGGAAAAGCCTGAGTCATCGAACAATTTTGCAACTCAGTCTCAAACAATTCAGCAGGTTGTTACCACCATGTCAAACAAAAATTCAAATTTTCCCTATCTGAAGAAGGATGAATACGACATCTGGGCAATGAAGATGGAAAATTACATCACCAACAATGACTACCATCTCTGGAACATCGTTTTGAAAGGTAATAGTAAAAAGAAGACTGGTAGAGATACTAATGGTAATGTGATAATTCTTCTAGCAGCAACAACTGAAGAACATATTGCTCTTCAGAGGGAAACAAAGGCTAGGACTACCTTGCTCCAAGCACTACCAAATGAGCATATGAGTGACTTCCATCATCTTGATGATGCAAGAGAGATCTGGAGAGAAATCAAGGCAAGGTTTGGAGGTAACAAAGAGTCCAAGAAGATGAGGAAGACTATGCTCAAGCAGAGCTTTCAGGAGTTCACAATTTCTGAAGAGGAGGGCATGCACAAGGGGTATGACAGGTTTCAGAAAATCCTGAGCCAGCTCAATCAAATGAAGTCCAAACCTGACAATGAGGAATACAACATCAAGTTCCTGCGTGCTTTACCTTCTTCCTAGAGGCAGGTTTCTCTTACTCTCAAGGCAAAGGGAGGCCTTGACTATTTAAGCTTTAATGACTTATACAATAAGCTTAGAACTCTTGAAATTGATATTAAGGGTCATTCTACCTATTCTCTCACTCCAACAAACTCAGCCTTTGTTAGTGCTACCAGCGCTAACACAATGATGACATATGCTAAGAGTCCCACTTCATCATCAGCAGCAACCAAAGCACACACCTTTTCTGCAAGAAAATAAAAGTCCAATACTGTGATAGAGGATGTGCTTTACTCATTCGTTGCTGAGACTTAAGACCAACAGCAGTTGGCTTATGAAGATTTTGAATAGTTGGAGAAATGGGATTTGGAGGAGTTGGACATCAAATGGCAGATGGCAATGCTTGCTGTAAAAGTCAACAGATTTGAGAAGAAGTCTGGGAGGAAGATCAGCTACCAGGGAAAAGAGGCAGCCAGGTTTGGCAGGAAGAAGATCAGGTGTTTTGAATGCAACCAAGTGGGTCACTTTGCCAGAGAATGCCCGGATAAGAAGGGAAGTGACAGGAGAAGGTATTATGCATTCAAGATCAAGGAAGCTGAGGACTCAAAACCCAAAGCCCTGTTGTCCTTGGACATAATGTCTGTTGACTGGACTACTCATGTGGATGACCATCAGGTTGAAAGTTCTCCTCAAGTTGGATTGCTTGCTAAAACCAGGGATGCTGCTGAGGCTGGAGATGCTGAGGAGTTTGCACTAATGGGGATCACATCTCAGGTACATAATTGCATATTTGGTTGTAATGATAGATATGATGCCCTTAAAAGAGAATTTGATGACATTGATGGCCAATATAAAGAAAATTTTATTCAGGTTCAAGCCTATAAGAAAACTGTCAAAACTTTAGAAAAACAAAAGGTTTGGTACTAACAAAATCAATTGGCTCTTGAAGAGAGAATTAAGGTGTTAGAGAGGGATTTGGAGAACACCACTAACTTGTTAAAATTCTCTGAGAAAGAATATGTAAAAGTTAATATAGAAAAAGAGGGTCTAAAGGAAAATTTAGATACAAAGGTGGCTAGACATAAAGAGTAGCAAGAACAGGCTAAAAATCTAGACAAATTATGGAGAAGTTATATGTCTGTAAAACCTAAGATGGGGTTGGGCTTCAAGGACTATATTGGTCCAGATGAGGTATATGACCCTAATGAATATAGTGTTTTTAATCTTGTCACTGATGAAGAGGAAGAAAAATATCGTAAACCTATTAAATTTGTAAAACAATGTGAAATGCATTATGTTCCTTCCTCAATCAATGGTATAGTTAGACCACCTAACCCAGACTCAGACTTGGATGAATCACATATGACCTATGGCCAAAAGTCTAATGACTTATCTGACACTGGCAGTGAAACTAATGATTTTTTCTCTTGTGCTTCCAGTGATAGGACCTCAGAGACCCAGTCTAAAGACTATGCCAGTTGTGATTCAAGTGAAGAGTCTACAACTCCCAAGTCTACCTCTCCCAAGCCTTTTCATGTTTACCCTGCCCCAAGAATTGATGTTGATGAATCATCTTGATAACGCTACACGCGTCGTTCGGGGTCAAAGGAACTTCCTTTTCATCGAGCAAGTTTTTCAACACCCTAGGCAGTGAACCTAATCGTTGTAGTGTAGTATTAGGGTAAGCCACGGGAATTGATATCGTTCTCTAGGGGAATAGGAATGCTAGTGAGGAGTTACTATGCTAAGGTTGGGGTTGAGGAAGATTATTTTTTATCTTTTATGTTTTTTTAAGGAAATGGAAAGGTACGAATCTCGGAGTTTGGATTTGGGGGGTTGGTATTTCTACCGATTACGCTATTATCTAATTATCTTATTAACTAAGGTGAGGGTAGTCTATGTCTATTGTTGTGTGCTCGTATGATAGTTAAAGATGTGTTTACCTAGATGCTACTACTCCCTAGTTATCTCTTATTGATGGTTGAATTGTCACGTCCTTATTCTTAACGCGCTGTGTTTTCTAAGGTTATAAGGTGTGCATTCCCTAACTCTTTGAAGTCACCTTTAAGTATAGTAAACAAAATCCACTAAGTCATTCATAAACTAACTTTGAGGTTATCTTTGAGTTTAGTAAACGAAATCCACTAAGTCATTCATAAACTATCAAAGATTTCTCAAGTATTAAACACAACGATAGCCTAGTCGCACCCCTAAGCCAATTACAATTAAGATAAGAGACAACCTAACAATAATTAACAACTAGGTTTCATATATCTAAGCAAGCACACAAGTAATTTAGCCGGGCATGGCAAACATGCAAGCATACACACAATCAATCAAACATAGGATAGACATAATGATAAATTGAATACATGGATTAAGATATAATCAACAAACCATTACAAGATGTTTCTGGAGTGTTTGAAACCTTCAAAGTTGCTGGAAAAACACCTATCTAAGCCCTAGAATCGGAGTTAGGGTTTAGAGCCAACAAAAAGTGAAGTTATAATGTTCTATTTATAGGCAGATTTTATGTCAGAAAAGAGTGACGGCATCAAACTTATAGATTGACGGCGTCACGACCATTTTTTCACTAAACTATATATTTTCTCGTTCCGGTCGCGTGGGCTTTTGAAACACTTAAATCCGAGTTCGTATGAAAAAGTTATGGCCAAAACAGTATCAGCTACTTCGCGCACATGTTGCAGCTTGTGACGGCGTCATCTTATGGTTGTGACGCCGTCGACTTTATCTTCTGATGCCGTCTGGATCAAATCTAAGCCGTCTGGGTTGTGACGCCCTACTCTTTTAAAACCTGATGCCGTCACTTGATAATTAGCAATTTGGCTACTGAGCCGTCACAAAATATGCACGACGGCGTCGCAGTTAAGCAGTGACGCCGTCACCTTCAGTTCCAGCAGCCTGAGTGTCTCGATTCTTGACTTTGGCCATTTTCTTTGTATATTCGTACCTTTTCGTCTGAATAAGTGTCATTAGAGCACTTTTCCTTCAAGAGACCTAAAAAGTAAAAAGGAACGATATTAAGTAATAACGGATACAAAAGTGATCAAATAAGGGCTTAAACGACCCCTCAAAAAGGTATATTTTAAAACCTTATCAAATATCCCTACACTTGGTATTTGCTTGTCCTCAAGCAAATGTGTTTTTAGCCAATTAATTTATAAGTTAGGGGTCATGAAGCATTGGTTTAAAACAGTCCACAACACATATAAGCCCCGCAAAAGTCATAACAAGCACGGAAATTACATACTAGCACCTCACATGGGGTGTTTGGATACTCACATCTCTCTCGGGTATATATGAAATATAACAAGTTGGAAATGGAAGATAAACACTCATTAACCGGTCCTAGTACATAGATTACCATAGGCTTGAGAATAGATCAAACCTCCATCGCTTTGGCGTAAGCACCTAGGAAAGACTATCAAAGAGGTCTTTAAAGGGTTGTAACGTTAGGCTTACGGTAGGAAAACAAAGGGTTTGGTGGGATAGGCTATTTAGTGGTGGCAAGTCAAAAATCTCTTATGTTACAAGCATACGAAGAATGGCGTTGCTAAGCCAAGACTCGACACTCTAAACTCTAGATAACTGAAACAAACAAACATAAATTTAAAGGATAGATGTAGGATGGTAGCCCGTATGTTTTTTTTTTTAACACTTTATTTTTTTTCTTTTCTCTTTTTCTATTTTATTTTTTTTGATTTTGTTTTTTTTTAATACACTTTTACTCTACCATCCTCTACGGTGACATCAAAATGATAGGGATTTATAGGCACATCCCTACACTTGAGTTTTTATTACTTTAACACTAATTTGACCCGAATTGAAAAGATCAAAACACTTGGGGTATGTTATTACGCAAATAAGAGAATTTAACGTTCCTTTCCAATCATTTCATAAACTTTAACTTTTTTCCCATGAGTCCCAATCGTCCCAAAACTGTGTACAAAGGATATGACTCGACTTAGCAACTCATGCAAGCAACTAGATAATTGAACTAAGGGTTTAGGGTGATAACAATAATGCACTAAAAGTGAGTGCATACAGGGTAGGCTAATGCGATTTGGGTGTATATTTGGGGGTGGGGTGTAAACAATGCTCTTCATTGATATTCCGGAAAAACCAAAACATCACGAGAACCGCGAAAAGGATAGGCTCTGAGGGGTTAACTAGGGGTATCGTGTACTAAAGATTAGTACAACGCAAAGGTGTGGGGGAATTACTCAACCGATGTGGAAGAAGTAATTATATTACGGGTATCAAACAAGGGTTATCCTAATGCCTCTTATCATTTAGTTATTCCTAACTACACAAGTGTAGTCTTACTAGCGATCTCGGAATGCATCACAAAACAAGTTCTAGAATCTATTATACTACCGGTTCACACTCTAAGCATTAAAGATGAATGCTTTAATTCCTACTAATCTAAGGGTGATCCTCACATTTTGGGTGGAATTTGGGTGGTAAAGGGTTTTTGTGCTAGTCATGCAACTTCCTATCCGTGAGACGCTTTTGTTAAGACTAATGGCCCACTCCTATATGTCATGAAAAATTTTAAATTTGGTGCCAAAATTACCCTAACCGACATTTTCTCATGGTTTATTATACAAATACAATTGGACAAAGCAAATAATCAAGGATAAGCATAGTTTCTAAGTTCCCGTTTTATTTTCCCTCCCTACACTTAAACTGAACATTGTCCCCAATGTTCCCCGAAAGTATCAAAGTTATGATAATGGAAGGTAATTAAAAACGAAAGAAACTAGTACTCCCCTGATTAGCTCGGTAGGATCCGTGTGTGAAGTAGTGGTTAAATTCTTTCCAAGAAAAATGTATGCGTGAAAAGCTCCTTCCAATCTTTTGTTTCTTCTTCTTGATAAATAAACCTGCACATTTGAAGAAAACAAACGAAACCTTCACGTAAAATCGGCGGTAATAATATATATAAGACTTTACTAAACTAGGATATAATGCTTGTGGAATGGATGTTTACAGAATTTCTGGAAAATTAAGACCTGGAAAATTCTAAAAATTTATAAGTAGCTCAAAAAACGAGAAAAAAGTAATCTATTGTTTTTACTCCTTCCTGACCCCGTCAGGTTGCGATCCTGACGCCGTCAGGTTATCCTGACAAAAATAGGTCTGCGATTTTATGGAAAATTTACATCTTTAGAATCTGGAAACATTTTTGCAAAACATCCATTATGACTCGATACAAGCATTTGACTCGAACAAACACACATATACATCTTTTAATTAATTGCTATTCTCATGTTTACGTTTCTTTGAAAACGTGTGTAATCCTCCCTACACTTATCCTTTATGTAAAATACCTTTATATGCAATTAAGACGAGGTTAAAAACAAAATAAAGCATTTTTACAAATTTAAACATGAGAATAAATGATCAATAAAAGATATATGACACTAAAAAGGAAACAATTAAGCATGGGTTGCCTCCCACAAAACGATTTTCTTTATTAAAGAATCTTGTAGCTAGACTCGTAGTCGTGCTCCTACGTAACTTCATTACCGTCACCTCCTTCGTCATGACAGTCTCTATTGGGGGATTCCATGTTGTAGAAGTGCCCTATGATGCACCTTTCTAAGAGTTCGTCCTCTCCCCACTCGGTCCTATATTTCGGTCCTAAGTTCAAGCAATCCTTATAGAATCCGAAAATCTTAGCCATAACATAATCTACTCCTTTTTCCTTATCCTCCTCATTCCTATAATAGACCGATAGTTTAAGTTCATTTTCATCATTAGAGAGTGATGAAAACTTCTCAATCTTAAACGGCATTTGGTAAGCTATGTCATCGGTCTCATCCTTGAATCGCACTATTCCTAATGAGGGATCATAAGTCATCCTGGTGTTTTCTATGAAAGGCTTTCCTAGAATAACGTGGGACAAGCTAGGATCTATGGTCGTGCTAATATCATCCACAATTATGAAGTCCGTAGGAAACGTGAAACTACCTACATAAACAGGCAATCCCTTAACTCTACCAAGAAAATTGCACATATCCCTAGGGTTATCTTGCCTAGTTGGAATAGGCTTCTTCATTACCCAATTGTAGTAGGTGCTATTCATTATGTTGATTGGGGATTTGCGATCAATGTAGGCCTTTGCCATGAAAAGATGTCCTATGCAACATGGTATGTTAAGATTCCAAGGGTTCCCAAACTTGATTCTAGGGCTTTTCCTAACATACATGTGACGGAGGTCTCGCACTAAGTGAGGGTGGCGAGATAGATCTTCTTCCATAGGAAACTTATTGAAATAGTCATAGTCTACTTCATCTACTTCCTCGGTTGTTTCATTATCCTCAAGTATATGGCCCTCTTCATCATTTGTTCCATCGGGTTTTACTACGGTGATGGTATTGACGAATTGGACGTGTTTCGCTAACTTATTTGGGTCCTTAATCTCTATACCAGAAGGCTCGGGAGTTGAGATAGCATTAACCTTCCTATCTATTGGTCATGGCTTTCAAGAGGTTATCTATTTTTCTATCCATCTCGGCTTGTTGTTGGTTAAAACGGTCCGAGAGCTTAGCTATTTGAGCTTCTTGGGATGCGACTAGGTGTTGCAACATCCTCTCAATGTTTTGATGGTTAGGACCGTGAGATGGGTGCCATGAAAATTCATTGGAAGTGAATTCTTTGGTTTGTCCCCAATAGAAGTCGGGCTTGCCCTTCCATGCTTCTTGGGTTTCATTGAAATTCCTAGGTCCGGATGTTGTAGGGAATCTTCCTCCCGTTCCATTAATACGCGAGGATGCGTAGTCAACGGAGGCATGTTCGGGGGATCGGGTGCAAGTGCGCGTGTTATGAGGATCACTACACGGCTCACACGAGGAAGAAACTTTGTTCACATGGTGTGAAGACTTGGGATTTTCGTAGGAACTCATTAGGAATTTAACTTGATCTTCAAGTTCGATCATCCTACGGTCGGAAGATTGTGATTCAATGGGAGGCAAGGAGATTGCCTTAACGGTTTTGGGCAACTCACGGGGGTCATTCCGTGGTGAGATCACTAAGTTTTCCACCGGCCGCTTGGTCAATGGATCGCTTGGTGGGAAAGTTGACATGATCATAAAAGATTTGGACTTGGAGCCAAAGATCAATGTCGTGATGAGGGACTTTATGAATTAAGTCCTTGAATCGAGTCCATGCTTCGTAGAGAGATTCACATTGACATTGTTGGAACATCAATATGTCATTCCTAAGTTTAGTGGTTCTCCCCGGTGGGGAAAATTGAGCAAGGAAGCTAGAGGTGAGATCATCCCAAATTGAGATGGAGCCGGCGGGAAGTCGCTCAAGCCAATTACTAGCTTGGTCCCATAGAGAGAATTGGAAGAGACGCAGGCGCGTGGTCTCCCGAGTAGTAGCATCAAGGTCAATGGAATCGAAAATTTTGAGGAAATCCCTCAGTTGCTGATTAGGATCTTCGGAACGAAGTCCATGGAATGCACATCCGCTTTGCACCAACCGGATGGTGTCGGATCGCAGGGCCGTAGTTTGGGCTTGGTCGGGAAGCTCAATGGTGTTCCTATAGCCTAGGTAGCTTGGTCTTGAGTATTCACCAAGAGTACGGGATCTTGGCGGGTCATTTGGTGGTAGGTTGATGAATGGTGGTTGGTTATCACCTTCCATGATGAAAAGTGATGGGGTTACGAACAAGGGTCACGAAGAAGGGGGATAGACTATGAGAAATCTAAAAATCAGAAAAAAATTTACTTGATAGGAATCAAGCAAAGAAACCTAAACGAGGTGGACTACTAACTAGCTATTCTATTCCCCGGCAACGGCGCCAAAAACTTGATAATGCTACACGCGTCGTTCGGGTTCAAAGGAACTTCCTTTTCATCGAGCAAGTTTTTCAACACCCTAGGCAGTGAACCTAATCGTTGTAGTGTAGTATTAGGGTAAGCCACGGGAATTGATATCGTTCTCTAGGGGAATAGGAATGCTAGGGAGGAGTTACTATGCTAAGGTTGGGGTTGAGGAAGATTATTTTTTATCTTTTATGTTTGTTTAAGGAAATGGAAAGGTACGAACCTCGGGGTTTGGATTTGGGGGGTTGGTATTTCTACCGATTACGCTATTATCTAATTATCTAATTAACTAAGGTGAGGGTAGTCTATGTCTATTGTTGTGTGCTCGTATGATAGTTAAAGATGTGTTTACCTAGATGCTACTACTCCCTAGTTATCTCCTATTGATGGTTGAATTGTCACGTCCTTATTCTTAACGCGCTGTGTTTTCTAAGGTTATAAGGTGTGCATTCCCTAACTCTTTGAAGTCACCTTTAAGTATAGTTAACGAAATCCACTAAGTCATTCATAAACTAACTTTGAGGTTATCTTTGAGTTTAGTAAACGAAATCCACTAAGTCATTCATAAACTATCAAAGATTTATCAAGTATTAAACACAACGATAGCCTAGTCGCACTCCTAAGCCAATTACAATTAAGATAAGAGACAACCTAACAATAATTAACAACTAGGTTTCATATATCTAACCAAGCACACAAGTAATTTAGCCGGACATGGTAAACATGCAAGCATACACACAATCAATCAAACATAGGATAGACATAATGATAAATTGAATATATGGATTAAGATATAATCAACAAACCATTACAAGATGTTTTTGGAGTGTTTGAAACCTTCAAAGTTTTTGGAAAAACACCTATCTAAGCCCTGGAATCGGAGTTAGGGTTTAGAGCCAACAAAAAGTGAAGTTATAATGTTCTATTTATAGGCAGATTTTATGTCGGCAAAGAGTGACGGCGTCACACTTATAGATTGACGGCGTCACGACCATTTTTTCACCAAACTATATATTTTCTCGTTCCGGTCGCGTGGGCTTTCGAAACACTTAAATCCGAGTTCGTATGCAAAAGTTATGGCCAAAACAGTATCAGCTACTTCGCGCGCATGTTGCAGCTTGTGACGGCGTCATCTTATGGTTGTGACGCCGTCGGCTTTATCTTCTGACGCCGTCTGGTTCAAATCTAGGCCGTCTGGGCTGTGACGCTCTACTCTTTTAAAACCTGATGCCGTCACTTGATAATTAGCAATTTGGCTACTGAGCCGTCACAAAATATGCACGAAGGCGTCGCAGTTAAGCAGTGACGCCGTCACCTTCAGTTCCAGCAGCCTGAGTGTCTCGATTTTTGACTTTGGCCATTTTCTTTGTATATTCGTACCTTTTCGTCCGAATAAGTGCCATTACAGCAATTTTCCTTCAAGAGACCTAAAAAGTAAAAAGGAACGATATTAAGTAATAACGGATACAAAAGTGATCAAATAAGGGCTTAAACGACCCCTCAAAAAGGTACATTTTAAAACCTTATCACATCTTCAAAGACAGCTTATTTTAAAAATATTTCTTGTCCTTTTAATTCTATTAAAAACAATTCTGGTTTTGGTTGTGGCTTGAATAAGTTTGTTTCTGATAAGACTATTCATGTTATGAACAAGCATTTTAAGAAGAAATCATGTTTTGTTTGTGGTAGTACACTTCATCTTATTAGAGATTGTGATTTTTATGAGAAACAAATGGGTGTTTGTACTAACCAACAGAGGCAAAGACCAATATGGAATGATGTTTCCAATATTCCTCCATTTATTCCTTCTGGAAACTATGTGAGGACAGGCAGAACCAATCCTGATGGTAGACCATTTCCTGCTGGTAAACTAGTTCTTACTGGTAATCCAGTTTCTGCTGGTAGACCAGTTACTGCCGGTAACCCAGTTTCTGCCGATAGACCATCTTCATCATGTTGGAGAAGAAATGTTCCTAGGCCATTAATCAGACTTACTAGTACTTATTTTCAAAATGGATATAGGCCTGTTAATGATGACCCATTGAATAAAAGGGGGGCAAGGTGGGATACTGCTTTTAAGACCTCTGCAGGTTGCTCTTGGAAACCAAATAGACCATCATTCATGAAGGATTCCAAGAACAATGGTGGATCTCATCAATCTGCAGGTTTTTCTAATATGATCCACAAGGCAGGCCCAAGTCAGTAATGACTTGGGTCTCCATGTATACTAATGTTGTTGTATATCTTTTAACTTGTAGGATGATCCTCATACAAATAAAGATTTAGGTATTGTTGATAGTGGATGTTCTAGGAGTATGACAAGGAACAGAGACAAATTGCATGATTTTGTATCTCTTCAAGGAGGTACTGTTACATTTGGAGGAGGAGATGGAAAGATAACAGGGAAGGGAACCATTAGAACTTCCAAGATGGACTTTAAGAATGTATATTATGTGGAAGAACTTAGAAACTTCAATCTATTTTCTGTGTCTCAAATATGTGACAAGAAAAATTGTGTTCTATTCACTGATACTAAATGTCTTGTACTTTCCAAAGACTTCTAGATACCTAATGACAATCAAGTTGTGCTAAAGGTACCAAGGAAACATAATATGTATACATTTAACCTTAATGATGTCCAGCCTAAAGGAGATTTAGCTTGTTTTGTGGCAAAGGCTTCCTTGGATGAATCTAACAAATGGCATAGAAGGATGGCTCCTGTCAATTTCAAAACTATCAACAAGCTAGCTAAACATGGTTTAGTTCATGGACTTCCTTCCAAAGTTTACTAATGAGCATAATTATGTGGCATGCAACAAGGGAAAGCAGCACAAGGCTTCCTATAAATCCATTACTGCTGTCAGCACAATCTCAGAACCTTTGCAGCTTCTGCACATGGACCTCTTTGGTCCCACATCTATCAGAAGCATTGATCACAAGTACTATTGTCTGGTGGTTACTGATGACTACAGCAGGTTTTGCTGGGTATTCTTTTTGGGAACTAAGGATGAAACATTTCAGGTTCTTCAAAACTTTATTGCCCTGGTTAAGAATCAGCTGAATAAAAAGGTTAAAGCCATAAGGTGTGATAATGGGACGGAGTTCAAGAATGCCAAATTAATTGAACTATGTGCTTCTAAGGGGATAAAAAGGGATTACAGCAATGCCAGGACTCCACAACAAAATGGAGTTGTTGAAAGGAAGAATAGAACCCTTATTGAAGCTGTAAGGTCCATGCTTGCTGATTCAAAGTTGCCAACCATGTTCTGGACTGAAGCAGTCAGTTTTGCATGTTATGTTATAAACAGGGTGTTGATAACTCATCCTCACAATAAGACCCCTTATGAACTTTTGTCTGGGAAGATTCCTACCATAAGTTACTTTAAGCCTTTTGGTTGTCATGTGACCATCTTAAACACCAGTGATCATTTGGGCAAATTTGAAGGAAAAGCTGATGAGGGTTTTGTAGTTGGCTATTCTGCTCATAGTAAAGCTTACAGGGTGTATAACATCTCTACCAAGAGGATAGAAGAAACACTGAATCTGAGATTTCTGGAGGACAAACCTAATGTTCAGGGATCATGTCAAGAATGGTACTTTGATCTTGACTATTTAACTGATCACTTAGGTTAAACTCGTTATAAATCTAACCTTTCTACAGAACCACAAGCTTCTCAAACTAACATTACAGGTTCCTCAGATGATGAAACAGACTCAGATTGTGATGAACAACTTATTGTTGTTCCTTCGTTTCCTACTAACCACTTTTCAGGTACCAAGGACACAGATTCTTCTGATGTAGCTTCAAGTGATTTAGGGTATGCAGAAGAACTTGTGAAGCTTCAACGCCAAGAGCATGCAGCAAAGGATGATGCTGAAAAGAATGGTTATGAATTCTCCAAAGATACAGAGGAACTCTTAAGGCAGGCAACTATTGAAGCCCACAGGAATTTTAATGCTGCTGATAATGTATCTGTTCCTACTGGTAGTGCGACTGATTCTGCTGGTCAGAAAGCTGCTGATAATATCATTTTTGCTGGTAATGGTTCAGTTGCTGCTGATGTTGATTCTGCTGGTAATGTTCATGTTCCTTCTGCTAGTGATATTGTTCATGCGGTTCCTTCCACTACTCCATCTGTTGATACTCTGGGTTTAGATGATTCTCCCACCAGATTTCCAAGTCCATCTGATTTAGCCAATTCACAATATTCAAGCTCTGAATTGGATGGCATTCATCATTTGTTAAGAACATGCATTTTTTATTCTTCTTCCTATGATGATGACTTTGGTCCTACTATCAATAATTTGGCCACATCAGTTTCTATTAGTCCTAATGTTACAAAGAGGATTAACACTGTTCATCCACAATCTCTAATTATTGGTGATCCTACTTCATCAGTGCAAACAAGGAGCAAGGTGAAGAAGACAAGATTTGGTGAATTTGCATTTCTTAGTTACATTCAGGATCAACATAGGAACAATCACATAGACTATCATCATTGTCTGTTTGCTTGTTTCCTCTCTCAAGTTGAACCTACAAGTGTTGCACAGGCTTTAGCAGATAAAGATTGGGTGGCTGCTATGCAAGAAGAAATGCAACAATTTTTAAATCAAAATGTTTGGGAGCTTGTTCACCAGTTGCCTGCTGGAAAATATGCAATTGGCACTAAGTGGATTCTGAAGTGTAAGAGAGATGCAAGGGGGATTGTGGTAAGGAACAAGGCTAGGTTAGTTTCTCAAGGTCACAGACAAGAAGAGGGAATTGATTATGATGAAGTTTTTGCTCCTGTAGCAAGAGTTGAAGCTATCATACTCTTCTTGGCTTTTGCTTCCTACATGGGCTTCATGGTCTATCAGATGGATGTGAAAGTGTTTTCTTATATGGTGAAATTGAAGAAGAAGTGTATGTCACTCAGCCCAATGGATTTGTAGACCCTCACAATCCAGATATGGTTTACAAAGTAGTAAAAGCACTCTATGGACTTCATTAGGCACCAATAGCATGGTATGTCAGGCTTTCATCATTTCTGCTGAAGCATGGCTACAGGAGAGGTGCAAGTGATAAGACATTGTTCATTAAAAAGAACTCCAGGGATATCATCCTTGTCCAAGTCTATGTGGATGACATTATCTTTGGTTCCACCAAAGAATCTTGGTGCAGGGAATTTGAGGAGTTGATGAAAAATGAGTTTGAGATGATTGCAATGGGTGAGCTTACATTCTTTTTGGGCCTTCAAGTGCAGCAAAAACCAGTTATTCATCAAGAGAAGTATGTGCATGACATCCTCAAGAAGTTTGATATGGCACTAGTTAGGACTGCAACTACTCCCTATGAAGCCCCAAAGCCTAAGTCAAATAATGAACCAGATCCCGCTGTCAATGTTCACCTATGCAGATCTATGATTGGTTCACTCATGTATTTGACTGCTTCAAGGCATGATATTATGTTTGCAGTCAGTGCTTGTTCCAGGCATCAGGTCACTCCTTTGACTTCCCATTTGAATGTAGTCAAGAAAATCTTCAAGTATCTCAAAGGTCAACCTAAGTTGGGTCTTTGGTATCCTAGAGAGTCTTCATTTGAGTTGGAAGCTTATAGTGATAGTGACTATGCAGGTGCAAAATTTGATCGAAAATCTACTACTGGGGGTTGTCAGTTTCTGGGCAGGAGATTAATCTCCTGGCAATGCAAGAAGCAGACCATAGTGGCTACATCTTCTACTGAGGCTGAATATGTTGATGCTGCTAGTTGTTGTGGTCAGGTACTTTGGATTCAAAATCAGTTATTGGATTATGGGTGCAATTTTATGAACACTAAGATCTTTATAGACAACCAAAGTACAATTTGCATTGTTAAAAACCCTGTTTTTCATCAAAGAACTAAGCATATCGAAATTTGACACCACTTTATCAGAGATGATAATGAAAAACACCTTATTCAAGTGGTTAAAATCCATACAGATGAAAATGTGGTTGATTTGTTAACAAAAGCTTTTGATGGCCCTAGGTTTCAATTTTTGATTGTCCATATTGGCATGATCAACCCCTGATTGTTGTGTTTGAGGGGAGGATTATGCCTCATGGGAGGTTTTTGGATTAAGGGGAGGATTTTAAGCTGTATATTTTGTATATTTGTATATATTCGTTTTGTATATTCTGTGTTCTACTAACCCTTTTGCAGAACAAGTATCAAACACACAATCAGTAGCAAAAGGTTAAACTACAAGCTACAAGCTTAAAAGTATTTTATTCATATAAAACACTGCATTCTTAGATGCAGTGTAAAATTACAAGACTTTATCATTACTGCTGATTACTACATCCAGACTCCAACATAACAAGCTTCTCAAAAGATTCCTCCAGACTCAAGCTTTCATCTCCCAGGCACCTACTCAGGCCTCCTTTTAGCCCACTCTGGCATCCTCTGATGCTCCTTTCCCCACCTACTGATTGTAGTCTCACACTATGGGAGCAGCAAGACCAACCACTTGAGCCCTTTTCTCAGGAGTTGGGTTGGAGGGTCCTGGTCTTGGATCTGTAGGGACTGCAACTGGCATAGGTGGCACAATGGCAAGAGGAGCAACATTCTCAGACTTGGAATATTCATCTGTATCTGAATAACCTGAGACAAAGCTCGGCATGGAACTCAGCTCAGAACCAGAGTCTTCAATTTTGGAAGGTTGATCTTCAGATGAACTTCGAAGCGGTGCTGGTGATGGTGGAGGGTTTGTTGACATGAACCTCAGGTTGTTGTAGTAGGGAGGAAAGTAGTACATCCATCCATCGTTGGATGATGTCTCCTCAGATGAGGATGAGTCTGAAGATATCTCAATGGGATGATTGGGAGAGTTATTCATGATGGTTAGGTTGGTGATCGAATGTGGTTTTAGGGTTATGTGGTTTGTATATGTGTTATGAGGCAATGGGGTTGGTTAAATAGGCAAGGTCAAGGTGCAATCTTTGGTTGTTTGAATTTATGGAAGTAATGACTTGGTAGATATTTGAATTAATAAGGGTTAAGACTGCAGACTTTTAATGTACGGTTAAATTCAGCAGGGGTTGACTTTACTCCATTCCTGTTGATAACATGATTGTTTCTGCTGAGGGGCAATGGTTTCTGCTGGTAGCTTTGATATGGAAACAGTGGTCAAACATTCAGTCGTTCCTGCTGGTTGACTTTTCATTGCTGTTGGGTTCATAAAATTGGGAATTAAATATGGGATTTGATTATCGTCAAAATTGGTCAAAGATTCTATGCGAATGTTTTGCCAATTTATAAGGTTATTTTAATGGCGAAGTTACTTAAACCTAAGCTCATCTTCAACCTTCTGAAATCATTTATCGGCAACACTGGCATACAAGGTTGATCACAATAAAGTTGCATTCTTGGAAAGAGCCAAAGGAAGTGATGTGTATGATCCAATGATAGATTTCCTTCCGCGTTCAAAGCTCAGGTATGCCCTAACTTTCTGTCCATATATTGTTTGTGACTCATTAGTCAAGAAATTCTGGGCCACAACTTATGAGAGATCTCCTGAGGGTCAACCCAATGAGATTGTGGCTACCATAGATGGACGCGTGTGTGTAGTCATTGAGTCGCTCATAAGGACTCAGTTACAATTAGACGATGAAGGAGGTATGTTTGAAAACAATAGAGAAGAAATAATCATTGGTTTGGCCAGCATTGGGTATCCCACTGATGGGAAATTCATTTGGTATAAAAATAAATTTTGCCCTAGATGGAGATTTTTGGTCCATACTCTCCTTCAGTGTCTTATTCCTAAGTCTGGGGGTTGGGATCAGTTCTCTAGCTCAATTGCAACTGCTATAATTTGTTTGGCTCAGGGGAGAAATTATAATTTTTCAAAATATATTTTTGAGGAAATGCTTAGAAATATAAAGGATACCAAACATAAATTTTTAATGTATCCTAGATTTCTTCAGATGATATTGAGCATTGAACCCTCTGATAAAACCCCAAGGGCAATCAGTAAATTAACTGCTAAATTATTTGCAACAATGAAAACCAATTTTGCTGGAGAACACAGACCCTTGCTACCTTCTAGTCCACCTAGTCATACTTTTGAGGATGATACCATTTTTGGTGGTGATTTTTATATGTCTCCTCCCAGGTCCAATGAAGCTCCCAATACCTCAGGAAATCCTGTTGGTGGAGCTGAGGATCCTGATTTTCTAATGAAAATGTCTAGTTTACTTGACAGATATTCTAAGAAGGTTGATGACTTGGAGGATCAGCTACAACAAACAAGGAATGAGCTTAAGGAGACCAAGCAGACTTTTGGTGGTGCTATTGTTAAATTGCTCAAAATGGTGACAGACTTAGAGGTTAGACTGAACAAGAAGAGGAGCAAGGTTGTAGTTTCTGATTCAGAAGAGGAACAAGATACAGAGAGGACTAATATTGATCTGGATGCACTACATGTTTTGGCCTCTGTTTCTTTGGGAGATACTGCAACTCAGAAAGATCCAGAAGTTCAGTTCTTTAACAGGAGAAGGACCCGAAGGAGGACCAATCTAAATCCTAATGTTCTCAAGACTAGTTATATGGTTCCTCCTGGTACTTCTGTTGCTCCTGATGTCACTGTTCTTTCTGATCAAGTGCAACTTCCACCTAAACCCATTTCTACCGACAAGAGTGTTGAGGCTAAGGTTTCTTCTGATGCTGCTGAGACACCATATCCTATTCCTTCTGATCCCAAAGATACTTTTGCTGATGTACAAGTATCTGTTTCTCATGAAGATAAGGGAAAGGCTCCAATGGTTGAACAGGAACTGGATCATGCTGCCTTCAAAGCTGAACAAGAAAGGCTTTTTAGACTTCATGAGATTGAGAAGGGTAATAGGGAGGTGGCAGAAAAGGTTCAAGCTACATATGATGCAGAATTTCAAAGTCCAACTCACACAATTCCTGGCCTCACACCTCAAAGGAAGAAAGAGCTTGATGTGGCCTCTCTCCATTACACTACTACTACTTGGCAACAAATTATGGGTGAAGTTACCACAAATACATCTCTTGCTCAGTCCATCTTGGGGGGTGCTTTTGATTCTGATAATTTTGCTGCTGATTTGATTGCACTGGCTAATAAGAGGAAGAAAGCAGGTGCAGAGAGAAAAGCTAAGGCAAAAAGGGATCGCCCACCTACTCAAGCTGAACAACGAAAACATATGAGGGAGTTTGTGAAAAATACAAGTTCTGCTGTATACACCACTAGATGGACTATGGCCTATGTGAAGTCTTTGACAAATGATCAGTTGGTGGTAGAGTATAACAAAATTCTCTCACAGTTGGAAAAGGATGGTATCAAGCCATATGCAAGGTTGAAGAGACCTCCATCTATGCTTGAAGGACATGTGGTTAAGAGGTTGAGGTTTAGTGAGGATATTTTAGATGTGCAAGCTGATATTACTAAGGATACATCACATGTGCACAAACCTTTGGAGACACCAGCAGAATCCACTCTTTATACTGTAGAACTTCAGAGTATTCCTCCTGAAGATCCATCCAGGTCTTCTTCTGTTGTTCCTGTCACTGTTTCTGCTAGAGTTGCCACATCTGTTCCTCTTGATGGTGTTCCATTTATTCCTTCTGGAGAACTAGAGATCAAGTCTATTCAAACTGAAAAGGAGGAGCTTGTTACACCTTGTGTTCCTCCATTGGTATCTAATCCAGAGACTATTCAGTCGCATGTTTCTTCTCCTTCTTCCACTTCTGGCAAAAGACAGAAGAGCGTTGCCAAGAAAAGGATGGTTAGGCCACTTGATCTTCAAGCATCTGAGCATTTATTTATCAAGGATTTTGCTGATGATGATTCTGATGAGGACCAGGTTGTGTGGTCTATGCTTGATAGATGGGAACTTACTCCTACTGGCACGGGTGGTTTGGGGTATCTAAATACTGTTTATCGCAAGGATGGCTCTGTCAGACATTTCACCGTTCTCACTGAAATTCTCAATTATCTGGATAGACAGGATCTTTTTAAGCTTCATGGTATGGTGTCTGAGTATTTTGAGACTCATCCTGCAACTGGTGCTGGTTTGTTTTTGCTGGGTGATCTTCAAATCCTATTTGACTCTGTTTATCAGGATGGTAAAGGGTTTCATGTTTGGGAAGGTCAGAATGAGTGGCAAGTATATCAGTGGAAGTTTTATCCATTATCTAATGTTCATGTCGTGCAGGCTTGGTTTGGAGTGTATCTTTATATGTTTTCAGATTTGCGGTACCACTTTCTGTGAAGATGATGGAGCAAATGTTGTCTCATAAGTTGGTATTTTCTATTGCTCCAGTGGGTAATGATATGCTCAATGCTGAGCAATTCGTTAAGCGCATTAAGGACAAACTAATTGAGGCCACTGTTGATGTGTCTTCATAAATTTGGTATGTTGTTATATATACTCTTTCTTGTCTTTTATTTTTTTATGTTAAATTATATATATATATATATATATATATATATATATATATATATATATATATATATATATATATATATATATATATATATATATATGTTTTTCATGTGTATATATTGATTGTATACTAACTT
Source organism: Chrysanthemum seticuspe (assembly GCA_019973895.1). Lineage (NCBI taxonomy): Eukaryota > Viridiplantae > Streptophyta > Magnoliopsida > Asterales > Asteraceae > Chrysanthemum > Chrysanthemum seticuspe. The sequence continues at coordinate 308,042,534 of BPTQ01000001.1, read as the reverse complement.
TCATCTATGAGGATCCTGTTGTTCAGTTTTGTATTGTCCCACATATGGTTCTTAACTCACCATGTCTTCAGTGACAAAGAGTTAACTCATCATGGGGGTACGGCTCTGGTGCGAGTTCTCAAATCCGTTGATAGTTGTTGATTTACTAAAAATCAGAGGGTTATCAATGTACCCTGGTCTCACACACCAAACATTGGCTACTCCATGAGCAAATGGCTCTGGTAAAGAGATATCAAATCCGTTGGATGGTTGACAATTTGCCAAAAAAATTGTATGGTGCTCAACTCACCATGTCCTCATAGATGAAAAGTTGGCTAGCCCACAAGTTCATGGCTTGTGGTAAAGGCAGTGGAATACCATGGCTAGTCCTGATTTAACGGCTTCAGGTAAAGACAATCCAAATCCGTTGATGGCTGTGATGGTTTGCCAAAAACCATTAGGGTTCTCTAACACACGATTGATTCACGTTCTAAGTGTTGGACTGGTTATTGGTTCCCCATGGTGATGTCATGATTCCACCAAAGAACCAGCTAGCCCAAGAGTGAGTAGCTACTTGGTAAAGGCTTATCAAATCTACTCATGTTACTGTTGTTGCTGGATCCTGACGCTACTGACATAAGAGTTGCCGATGGATCTCTGATCTTCCTTGCTGGTACTAGTGGTTCTAGGTGTTCCTGCTGGTTCTTTCTATTGCTTCAGTTGCTGTGGACTTCAGTCCTCTTGCTCTTTCACGATCTATCTGGAAACTTGAAGTTAACGTAGTCAAATTCAAGTTTAGGGGAGGATTGTTAGGAATTCTTGTAACAATATGGTTCCTGCTGATAATGGTTCCTGCTGATAGTTATTTATTTTTTTGCTGATAGTGCAGTTAGTGCTGATAGATAGTTTTGTTTCTGCAGATAGTAGTATCCGTATTATTAGTAATTAGTTAGGATATGCATGAGTTATTTTAGGAAGAGATCATGCATATCTTTTACGTGTTTTGTAAGCTGCAAAATTAGGGTTTCTTATAGTATATAAGAAACCTGCGGCTAGGGTTTTTAGACATACTTTTCAATAACATTATTAGTGTATCAATATAGATCCATAGAGGATCAAGTATTTGTGTTTATTGTCTTCTTAAATCTTGTGTTCATATTCCGCGTGGACATAAGTTTAATAGAGGTTCTCTATAGTTTGCTTGTGATTACATAAGTTTACTATCAATTCATTAAGGCTCATAAGATCTATCTGGGACTGATCCAACACGCTACATGCTAGACTTATAATAGTGAGTGCCCGGGGGCTAGCATCTTAGACACTCACCCCCTAATTCTTAAGTTCATCCAAACGGTAGGTGATTAGTTGGTCAAATCGCACAATTTGAAAGGGTCGTCAGTTGGTCATATCTTACCCTTCCGGTCTCAGTCTACTCACTTAGGGTCAGTTGGTCATATCTCCTAAGCAACTAGCCTCTACCGCCATTCAAAACTACCAAAACAAGGGCAGCTACCAATAAACTATGCATGCATACACTTAGAAATAATTATACGGAAGAAATGTAAACGCAAACAAAACAATTAAGGAATCATAACTAGGCAAGCACCAAGAGGTGCTTAGCCGCTCATATTAACCATACAAATCAATTCAATGTTTAATGTTACGAAATACATAAATCGAAAGTAAAGAAAAGATAAAAAGCTAATGCTTATCGTAGGGGAGTGATTTCTCCCTTGGAGATAGCTCCGTATGCTCCTCTAGATATGCCTTTGGCTTCTTCTCACGTTCTCTGATTGTTGTGTGTGAAAATGGGATGCTTTGAAATGCTAGAAAACGTGGGGTATTTATAGGCCAGATCTTGGTTACGGCGTAACTAATAAAATAGTTACGCCGTAACATATAACTTCTTCGTAAATTGCACTAGATCTGCTGGTTATGGTGTATCCTTATAAGGGGTTACGCCGTATCTTCAATAATTCTTGGTTACGCCATAGTTGATGCATGAGTTACGGCGTAATTATCAAAGGCGCGGAACCTCATTTGACCTAATATGTTTACGTCGTAATCTTTGGGAGAGTTACGCCGTAATATTCTGATAAGTTGGTTTTCTGAGTCACGCTTTAGTTATAGCGTAATGTGAGAGATGAGTTACGCCGTAACTTCTTCAAAGTGAGCATACTATGATAAATCTTTAATAACTCTCCAATTCCGCATCTCTTTAGCTCCAATGCTCGTAATTTACCTAAAAGTGGAATATAATGGAAAACAAGCGTAAATCCATATAAATGATATAAATTACAAGCATTATCGGGGGAAATTGACACTTAATATTCAGGATGATTTGATGTTATCAAATATCCCCCCACTTGAACTCTACTTGCCCTCAAGTAGACCTTATTAGATAGATTCCTAAAAAGATATCTCCGATTACCTGGAAAATATAAGTTTACAAATCCCTTATGCTAGAATAAAACAAAGCTGAACACCTCACGAAATGGGAACGAAACACTCAAATCTCTCAACTATTCTAAGTGTCAATTTCGGGGTGATCGCTCAATCGCACAGTCATAGCATGTATTCTATCATAAGCTTGGCGGTTACACAAATCTTCACCACTAGAGTTAAGGGCTAAACAATTCTCGAAGGCAATATGGGTTGACACGACAAGGTTAAGGGTGATTTGTCATTACTAACATGTCATGGCGAAGTGGACAAAATCAATGATACATGACCAAATCCATGGCCAAGACACCAAAGATTTCTCGCTACATCACCTAGACATGCTTCATGACTAAAGGGTAGGATAAGACATGGGATATATAAATGGTGTAAAATAAAAATCAAGCAGATAGTCTAAATCTATAACCAAGTCATCACCACTTACCGTCCGCCCAAAGTTCAAGCTTTGAAGTTAAGAAACCGGATCATGAAATACTAGGTAGATGTGTCATTAGAGGACGTCATGATGGGCACGCCACCTTTTCTTCAACTGTTGGCGCAATTACCAACTCTAATCTTCAAATGTGACTGAGGTGGCCTCCTCGATACTAAATCTATATAAAGCTCATAACATAGTGCTTATAACATCGCACTTTACAATAAACTGAATAACTAATTTATTTATTTTTTTAATCATAACTATAACAACTAAATATAACATCCCCCTACTTGAGATGAACAATGGGAATTCGGGGAGTCTTCAATGATCTTTAAGAATATGTCATCGACGAAAGCGTGATTCCCGAACATTTCCACTTGAACCTTGAACTTAGGCAAATGATGACTTCCCAATCACAAATAAAGACTACAGGGTAGACTAAGGTGTAAGGGTGCAACGAAACAATATATTGGGTTAACAAAATGAAAAGAACAGCTCAGATGGGTGTATCTAGGGGTATCTTGCACTAAAGGTGAGTGCAACAAAAGAGTTTCACATGGGGGTCGAGAAGTCGAGGTGACTAATCGATAGACACACAATGGTAGGCTATTTGGGTGATAATCCTATAATATTGCCTTCTTAAACTGAAAAGTCCAAATACATTGAGCTAACTCAACATACCTCGTTTATGGTCTCGAAATGATGCAAAGGCCAAGTTCTAAAGTTTACAAGCTACCGGCACACTCATAATTTGGTGGATTTGGGGTAAAATATTAGAAACAGATAAGGCTAATCTCACCATATAATATCAAGGGTTGTATGTGCTCAGCTAAGGTCTAATCTAGTTAGGTTAAGAAAACCATGTCAAAATTTTAAAAATGGCATAATTTTTCAAAACAAACTTGAAAAACGAGGGCAAAATAAAGTTCAAGAGACAATTCTACTCCCGTCCCCCCACTTGAATTGTACAAAGTCCCTTTTGTACTAAGCGTTAAATAAAGGTGAAGAGAAAAGTAGAATTAGAGCGAGAACTTCCCTGAAATTTGCTCCAAAAAGAAAGAAGGTCCACGAGAAAGAGTCGTGCCTTCGTATAAGCACTCACGAGCAAACTTTAATCCCTGAAATCACACTACCAATAAGCATAATTCTAAAAAGAAAAAAATGGAAAATGAAAAACAAACCTAACTCACTTTTGTAGGAATCACGGTTGCATTTAGCATATGCAACAAGCCTTTTAAACCACTAGGTGTCCGAAGTGGACGAGTAAAGTCTCGTGAGGGTTTACAGGGAACACACCCACAAAGTTCATTTAAAATACTAATACAAGGTTATTGTGTTAAAAATGAAAGAAGTAATGCAGAGGATAGTTACGTCGTAACTCTTATAAGTAGTTACGCCGTAACTGGGCAAAACCTGGCATACGCTTCAAGAGTGTAGCTACGGCGTAACCACTGAGATTGGATTACGCCGTAATTAGTAGTGCATCTGATGTTCTACTGCAAGGGGCCTGTTACGGCGTAACCATGAGAATGGGTTACGCCGTAACTATGGTCAGATCAGCAAGCTGCAGCAGCAACCTTTTCTTCGTTTCCTGTAAAAATGGTTAAAAACACAAAACCCAACGGAAATGGAAATAAAACAAAAGAAATGGATACTTCGGGTTGTCTCGCGAAAGAGCACTTTTCTTTTTTTACGAGTCTTTAAGTTAGACTCAGAGCCTCGGGGCTTTATGGTGGCCTTTGGACTTGGCCAACTTCCTCCATGTCCTTCATTAAGTTATGTCTGACCCAAGCGACATTCGTGGCAGTGCGGAGGTATTCTTTAGTCTCGATCTTCCGAATTTTGCAAAATTTTTCCTCCGGGCCCAAATGGTACCTAGTAAACTCATATTTTTCCGCAATAATTAGGGGTGGCCTCTGATATGGAATCCCAAGGAGTTTGCACCTCCTTTGCTCATATGCTTCATCGTCGGGGTCAGTAAATTCTTCTTTTCCTTGCAACTCAAGGTAATCTAAAATCCCTTCTATGTCATCGTCGTCAGACTCGGTGCCTTTAAACCATTCTTCATCGAGCAAATCTTCTACCAGTATACGTTTGCATTCTTCCTTTTCATTCCTTACCAACTCTTTGGTATCTTCGATTGTTATGTCACTTAAGTTGTTAGGAATCTCGTTGTTCGGACTTTCTTTACTCATATATTCTTTCCAGATCTTTTCTTTTGTCAACGTATCAACCTTTCCATATTTAATCTTGACCCAACTGTCAAATCCTAAGCTGTCTAACCAAGGCAATTTTTTTCTTTCCGTATCGTTGGTTGAGCTCCAAAAGAATTCATCCTCCCCAACTCTCATTAGACTGCTTCCCCCATTACATTTATCGTCATAAGGGTTGCATGATGCCCAGAATACTTCCCAGGAGATTTTATCTTTTCACACCAATGACTTCGGGCTTCTTTGTCATCAGTGCTGTTTAAAGGATCTTCCATGCAGTAGATGTCATCATTAACCAATTCCTATTTCTGATGATGATCCTCGTAGTCAATCTTGAGCTTTTTAAGAAGATTCGGGTTAGTTTTAGCATTCCCAAATTGTATCGCGTACCAGTCATCAAATGTCAAATCTCCGAACTTGACATCATGTCTTTCAAGCTCGTGAAGGCACATCCATTCTTCTTCTATTAAGCTACCACCACCGTTGCAATACTCGCGGAAAGGGTCACACATAGGCCATGCTCGTGTGGATTCATCGTCAGTTATGATTATCGGAGTGCACCAGTGAGTGATAGGCGGCTCATCTTATTCCTCGAATGATAATTTTTCCAATCATTCTTCATCAGCATATGCAGCCCACATGAATTTGTTATTCTTGACCCTATCCTTATCGGTTCCTCCGTCGTAAATTTCATTTCTAGGGTCGCATGAAGCCCATAGATCATACCAGTCCCCCTTAACTACGGGTATCTTCTTGTACCAGTGATATTTCCTTTTAGATGGGGACAAAGGGAATAAATTAATGTCGTGGGACCATCCGTTAATTACCTGTGTTCCTGATTCAGCCACTTCGAGAAATCTGTCTGCCCTTGTATCCCAGTTACGCCGTAACTGTGATTTTTGGTTACGGCATAACTTGCTTGAGTCATCCTTATCGACATCTTTCATAATCCCACGATAGCTGTCAAAAACATAGTTACGCCGTAACTCTTCAGACAGGTTACGGCGTAACTCCAATCTGTCGTCGGAATTTTCACTAGAATTCGAATCTTCGGTGTGAGAATTAGCTTGTATCTTCGAGTCATCATCAGCAAAAATGACCTTACATTCCATTGTAGGTTTTGTTCCTTCCGGTTTGGTGTTATCCTTCCTTACCTTCTCACTAAGCTTTTCCACCATGGTTTCAAGGTTTTTTAGGGTTGTGTCATGATTGGAAAGACTTTTGTCAATGTTTTCCTAGAATTCTTTTAGCCATTCATCTTGTTCCTTTTGTCTTTGGGCTGAACTTTCCAGGAATTTGTTTATTGTCTCTTCAAGGTTGGGCTTTCTTTCTTCATAAGGCCCACGATTGTAGTTTCCAGCAGATCCTCCACGAAAACCATTACTATTACGATTATCTCGGTAAAACGGTCGATTTTCTCCATATTTAGCTTCTTCGATTATATTTTCATCGTTGTTATGAGGACAATTCTTGGTGAGATGTCCTCCCCCACAGCTTTCACAACCCACTTGGATAGCATGAACAGTTTCTCTTATTTTTAGCATATTTCGACTTAGATTTTCAATTTTGCTAGCGATGGCTGCAATTCCGTCGAAACTTCTGCCTTGGTTTCTTTTGCTTCCTTCATCGTGCCATTTTTGGGAATGATCAGCCATTTTTTGGATGGCTTCAATTGCTAAAGTAGGAGTCATGTCCGGGATCGATCCTTGATAGTCAAGCATCTATCTTGTAGTCACGTTGATTCCTTTGTAGAAGATGTTGACCTTTTGCTGGTTGTTCAGATCATGTGTAGGACATTTGTAGAGGAGATCGTTGTATCTATCCCAGGCTTGATACAACGTTTCATCGTCTTCTTGCTTGAAATTATGGATCTCCAAGAGTTGGTTAGAAATCTTTGACGGAGGGCAATACCTCTGGATGAAGTGCTTCTTTAGTAGAGCCCAAGTATCAACTGCCCCGGCGGGCAATCTTTCGATCCATCTTCTGGCAGCCCCAGTAAGAGTCATGGGGAACACCCTTAGCATAACAGCGTCATGAGACACACCCGGAATATTGAAAAGGCTTGCGATGTATAAGACATTTTCAACGTGCTCATACGCATCTTCGTCCATGTTTCCTGAAAAAGGGTTAGCACGAAGCTCCCTTATGAATTGGTCTTTAATTTCGAAATGGACATCAGCTCCAATTGCCAGCCTTACGAGCCCCGGCCCTTGTTCTTCTCTTGTCAAAGCCAAATATTCCTCAAGAGTGAGGTCATCAATGTTAACAACTTCCATGGTACCTGAAAACTTGAAAAGTGATTGTAAGAATTTGGAAATTTTAAAATAAAACAAAAATGAAAGACTTAATAGCAATCCTAATATAACTCCCCGGCAGCGGCGCCAAAAACTTTATGCAGGTTTTACTGACCAGGTTTTAATATTTATAATGTCTCGTTATACCTATGGTCTACTCTAATGCACTAACGGGCAGTGTACCCGGTCGTGTGTAGTGTAGTATTCGGTAAAACCGAGGTAGTCCCAAGAGCTATGTGTGTGAATTAATACTAAGTCTAGTTGTCACAGATTTTAATATGGTTTTGATATCGAAATAACTAATTAACTACTAAAGCAAATAAAGGCAAAGATGTGATCAATAGAGGAGAGTGGTGCTAACCTAGTTATTCTTCCTAGCTAGTAATGTCTACGTCTAATTACTTCAAGTGGGGTCAAAGTAGAGAGAACAACATTTGGTCAGTTCGCCCTAACCTATCAGCAAAGATGCCACCACTGGAGAAGTCAGGTGTCCCCTCATAAGTCCAGTTGTTCCTGGTCCCCTAAGCCGAGTCATTAAGTTCCGCTACATGCTAGACTTATAATAGTGAGTGCCCGGGCGCTAGCATCTTAGACACTCACCCCCTAATTCTTAAGTTCATCCAAACGGTAGGTGATCAGTTGGTCAAATCGCACAAGTAGAAAGGGTCTTCAGTTGGTCTATCTTACCCTTCCTGTCTCAGTCTACTCACTTAGGGTCAGTTGGTCATATCTCCTAAGCAACTAGCCTCTACCGCCATTCAAAACTACCGAAACAAGGGCAGCTACCAATAAACTATGCATGCATACACTTAGAAATAATTATACGGAAAGAATATAAACGCAAACAAAATAATTAAGGAATCATAACTAGGCCAGCACCAAGAGGTGCTTAGCTGCTCATATTAACTATACAAATCAATTCAATGTTTAATGTTACGAAATACATGAATCGAAAGAGAAGAAAAGATAAAAAGCTAATGCTTATCGTAGGGGAGTGATTTCTTCCTTGGAGTTAGCTCCGTATGCTCCTCTAGATCTGCCTTTGGCTTCATCTCACGTTCTCTGATGGTTGTGTGTGAAAATGGGATGCTTTAAAATGCTGGAAAACGTGGGGTATTTATAGGCCAGATCTTGGTTACGGCGTAACTAATAAAATAGTTACGCCGTAACATACAACTTCTTCGTAAATTGCACTAGATCTGCTGGTTACGGCGTACCCTAGAAGGGGTTACGCCGTATCTTCAATAATTCTTGGTTACGCCGTAGTTGATGCATGAGTTACGGCGTAATTATCAGCGGCGCGGAACCTCATTTGACCTAATATGGTTACGTCGTAATCTTTGGGAGAGTTACGCCGTCATCTTCTGATAAGTTGGTTTTCTGAGTCACGCTTTAGTTACAGCGTAATGTGAGAGATGAGTTACGCCGTAACTTCTTCAAAGTGAGCATACTATGATAAATCTTTAATAACTCTCCAATTCTGCGTCTCTTTAGCTCCAATGCTCGTAATTTACCTGAAAGTGGAATATAACGAAAAACAAGCGTAAATCCATATAAATGATATAAATTACAAACATTATCGGAGAAAATTGACACTTAATATTCAGGATAATTTGATGTTATCAGTTTTGATTCATGTTAATCTATATAATCTATAACGGAGATAACACTTCCTTCCTAATTAACTTTTAAGATTTTCATAAATACATTTTAAGTATTACAAGTAAAAAAAATACTATTTACGACTATTTAAAACACAAATACATTTATTCAACATCTTCATCAACACCATGTCCATAAAGATGACTAGCAGGGTATCCGCGCGATGCGACGACATATATCTTGTAATAGAATATGTGACGATGAATGTCTTTTAATTTTATGTTTTTCGTTACACAATTTTATAGATGGTGAGAACTTTATATTTGTGTAACTTTAACTATGTTGGTCCTTTAAGTTGTACATGCTGGTTTTTTAAGTTGCGTGAGTATCTTTTTATGCTGGTGTTGGAAGTGTATGAGTTATTGGATTTTAACAATAGATGATTAGTAGTTTGATTAGATTGTACTATGTGATAAAATAGTTGCATTTTTGAGTGAGTATGTGATTTAAGAAGAGTATTAATTGTATATGATGAGTTGATTGTATATTTTTTTCATATGTTTTGTTTAATAAGTTGTTTAAAGGTTGTTGAAAGAGATAAATGTTCTTAAGGAAAATAAAAAGGGAAGAAGGCACGGAGCAAGGTTAATTTAGTCATTTCACTTCGGTCTAGGACGGTTGTTACAACCAATGTTTTAAAACCCAGGTTTTTAGTTGACCCGGTCGAGGGACCGGTTCACCGGTTCAACCGGTTGAACCGTCGGGTCAAACCGATTTTACGCCAAAGAAAGAAGTACATTTAGTCAAAGTGTATACAAAGAAAATTACTATGCACCTTTAGTTTCTAAGATTAGAAAATATAGTATCAAAACTATTAGCACACTGTATCAAAGAGTTTATACTATGTATTTATATAAAAAAATATATATATGCCACACACCTTTAGTTTCTAAAACATGGCCAATCATGTAAATTACTTGTATATTTATATAAGAAATCATATCTATTAGCTTACTCTATCAAAGAGTCTATAGTGTACTCTGTATTTGCTACACAAATGGTCATATCACACCACTTGACATGTGCTATTACATCATCTATCATCATTTTCACCCTCAAACCAAGTTTTCAATATATCTTTTTCTCATTCTTATTCCTCCATTGTTGTAACCAAAGAAAGGTCACAAAACCCAAACACTTTTACACACACACCTCTCACCATTTTCAATCACCACCACTGACACATATTCTCTTCGTCGTCGCTGATGTACAAGAAACTGGAGTCACAGTCAATCAATCTTTAGTAAGATTAGTATGCGTATGGTTCAGTCACATGGCCAACATGTGCTGTAACATCATCTGGTTACATCATTCTTGCTCTTTTTCTTTCATAGATAGTGAACCGTCTGGTTTTCGGTCCGACGGTTCGACCCGGGTCGATCAAAACCCGGCGGTTCAATCCCGTTCAAATCACAGCAAAAACCCGGCTTACAACGGACCCGTCAACACTCCGGTTCGCGATTCAACCGGCCAAGTCGAACCGGGTTTTAAAACATTTGTTACAACCAATGTTTCTCACAAGTACAATTGATGCACTATTAAGATGATGAAGACTGATACGATTTTTGCAATTTTTTCCTTAATTAATTGAGTGGAAGGACGCGACTGTTTTCTCTTTGACATTGTCCAATTATTTGTATTTGTTAATTTGTACTTATGTTGACGTTTGAAATTACAAGTCTAAATAATATGGCTGAAATTTTGAAAATCTTCAGAGATATATAATAAGGGTTTGTCTAACATGTGCTTTAAGGACATAAGTTAAGCACACTAAAAGAATATCGGGACCCACAGAAAAAGACACATAATTTTACAGAAAAGTATAATTTTTGTGAAGAGTTGAGATCCATATAGAACTCATATTTGTCATAGAAACAATCAACCAATCATAGCCATCAATTTTTTATCTTAATAAATAAAAAAACATTTTTTATCTTTTTTTTAAAAAACAATATATCTTGCAAACGATAAATCTTCAGGCTACAAAAAATACACCATCGTGACGAGAATTAAATTATCTTTCTATAGATATGCATTCTTATATACTTTCGATGAAGTTTTTTTTTTTTAATTTCGCCCAGAAAAATCACATGTGATTTGTAAAAATCACATGTGATTTTTAAAAATCACATGTGATTCGTAAAAATCAAATCACATGTGATTTTTCTGGACGAAATTTTAAAAAAAAAGTTCGTCGAAAGTATATAACAATGCATATCTATAGAAAGATAATTTAATTCTCGTCGAGATGGTATGATTTTTTTGGCGTAACGATTAACGGTTTGTGAGATATTTAATTTTTTAAAAAAAGATGAATATATTTTAATAAAAGAAATGAGTGGCTAGGATTGGTTGATTGGTTCTATGACAAATATGAGTTCTATAATGAACTTTTCTCTTTTTGTGAATCCTTGTGTCCTTTTCTGTAGGCCCCGATGTCCTTTTAGTGTGCTTAACTTGTGCCCTTAGGGCACAAGTTAGAAAAATCCATATAATAATAATAGATGACTACTCGCACATAGCAACGAATTTGTATAATAATATTAATTTGTTTGTGTATTTTTTTATGTATATTTGATTGTGAAGTAAGTGAAACTGAAGAAAGTTTGTCACTTAAATTATAAGTAAATATTTAAATATTTAATAAATTGCATTACATTTTTAAAAGTGAGGGTATTTTAATTGAATAACATTATTTATTGTTTTTATGGTTTAATTTTAAAATTTTTAAAAAATATATGTTATAGATAAAGCTTAAAACGATTCAAAATTTTTCTTTTTTGAATACAACGATTCAAAGTTTTCAAAAGGGGCAGCATGGCATTATTGAACATTGACTTTGAAATTACAACTATATATACAATGTTAGACTACTTAGGTCACTCTGAATTTTAAGAACTTTTCCATGGAACCCAAAACAAAGGCATCGCTCTCCTTACCGTGGAAACAAAGGTTGCTTCTTTCAATTTTTTCCACGGTAACTGGAGCAGCTACCCGAGGAGACGGCTCTGTAAATCGCCGTCTCCTCAATTTCGTAACGTTACGTACTAAGCCTACGTCGGAACCTATCAACGGTGTCAAGACACACGATGTGGTCGTGGATCCAATTCGCAAGCTATGGTTCCGTGTATTTGTCCCCACAAAAGAAGACGCTATAGAAGACCTCCCCGTGATAGTATACTTTCACGGGGGAGGATTCACCTTTTTTTCCCCTGACGTGAAGATTTACGATGATGTGTGTCGACGATTCGCGAGAGAATGGTCTGCCATAATTGTTTCTGTTGACTACCGTCTTGCACCTGAGCATCGGTATCCTGCACAACATAATGATTGCTTCGATGTGTTGAAATTTTTGGATGACGATGAGAATAAGTCGAAATGGTTACCAGCTAATGCCAATATATCGCGATGTTTTCTGGCTGGTGATAGTGCTGGTGGAAACTTAGCTCATCATGTTGCTCAAAGAGCCTGTCAATCTAACTTCCAACAACTCAAGGTATGTCGAATCGTTTGCTTGAGTTGCTAATTAGTACAAAGTTTGTCTGATAGCATTTTGTCGTCTCTTTAAGCAATTAAACTAGCATCTATGTAGATGACATTTTGGTTTTGTTATAAACTTTTTTGACCAATTGATTTTGTTATAAACTTATATGCGGTACGTTTTAATTTATTAGTTCATGTTTTTATTTTTGTTGTCATAAAATACTTATTCACTTTGATATTTTAGCTAATTAAATAAGACTTTAGTGAGTTGACATGATGTTTGATTGGTATAAAGTATGATTAATGAGAATTATTTAAACTGCCTTCAATTTGAAAGTTGACTAATAAATTGGGCCGAGTGCTTCCTCCATCTCAAAATAGTTGTTTTCTTACAAAAACACACAATTTATAAAAAAACAAAGTGATTGTTGCTACCTCCTCTTACTTTTTACAAAATGATAGTTTTATCATTAACTAATTAATTACTTTTTTCTTTAAAATTTGTAGTAATAATATCAAGGGTAATATGGTAATCAACATCAAATTTTTCTATCTATTTTTAATTGTAGACAATTAATTTATGATATCTCAAAAATAAAACGTGGACAATAATATTGAGACAAAGAGAGTAATTGCGTTGTTATTAAAAAAAATGCTATTTCCTCATGCGGTTACCCGTTTAAGATGTTTTACGCTGTTTGATTTTTAGATAAAGGTTTGCTAATATTTGCTCACTAAACATGTTATGGTAAACAAAAATCTTTGAAATTATTAAATCACTAATTATATTCTTTTAAAGTTATTTAAAGATTAATTAACACTTATTAAATGTTTTTATTGAAATAAAAATAACATATTTATAAAATACAACTTCTGGCAATTTAGACCCAAACAGGTCTCGATGGGTTTAGTATGAGCACAATGACGAAAAATACAACCTTCGTTTTATAAATGATGTTCATGTGAGCTGTGACTTTATTTAAAAAAAAAAAAAAAAAAAAAAAAAAAAAAAAAAAAAAAAAAAAAAGATCGTTAGTTAAAAAGCTTTTGTGTTAAAAAATATGCCGAAAAGGCGAAAAGGATCATATTTTTGCATTAAAGTATTTGAATCGCCACATGTTAGTTTACATTATTTCTATGCTAGCTAGATGATTGACCTGGTCGAACAATATAAATGTACCACCAGACCTTTTTGAACTATTAGAAATTATATTGATGAACACCAATAATGTAGCCACATAAATGGCTAACACCACAAAAGAACAATAGCCCTTTAGCGACGTTTTTAGCGGCTTGCTATTCAGCATTGCAAGATTGCGACATTACTATTTTCTAGTGATACCGTAAACGCCGCTGACAACATCATGTGGCATCTTTGTCGCTAATTATAAACACAGTCCTAAGAAAATACAAGTTATATGAATTTCTAAATCCAAGCATATAGTGGCTTGAAGGAAGTAGTTCTGTTGGTTGCAAAATGAAGTTATTGCGGGTAAACACACTTTATACATGTGGACCGTAGACCATAAAGTTTTTAATATGGTCGAATATTACCACCTTACTATTTTTTCAGGTGGTAATTAATAAGAAAATGGCAGATGAAAAGTATATATAACTTCTTTAATGTTTCAAGGTAATTGGCATGGTGGCGATTCAACCATTCTTTGGGTGCGAACAGCGAACAGATTCTGAGAAAGAACTTGAGCAATCACTTGCCTTACCACTAAAGCGTGCAGATTGGTATTGGAGCGCATTCATGCCACTAGGTGAAGGCTACAACCGTGACCATCCAATCATCAACGTTAGTGGTCCCATGGCTCTGGACATATCGAAAATGGATTTTCCCCCAACCCTAGTGGTCGTGGCTGGGTTCGACATACTACGGGACTCAGATAAAATGTACTACGAGTGGCTGAAGAAGTCCGG